>CAJHNH020002172.1:87500-121999 GCA_905116865.2 Candidula unifasciata
CTTTCTTTAGCTGCTTCACTGCGGCTCTCTTTGCCTTCCACGCCTGTTCAACTTCTGGAGTCCACCATGGGGGCTGTAGAAAATTAGTTCTGGCAGTTCTTTTGCATGCTTCCCGTCTGAGGCGTCCAAGTAGGTTGTTGGTCCACTTATACTGGAAGGTCTTGCGTGCTCTCCTAACCTTAACCTTACTGAGTTTAGAAATCAAGACTGAACATGGTAGGTGATCACTCCCATGGTCATTCAGGACAGTCCATTTAACATCTAAAACCGACGACTGGGAGACAAATGTCAAGTCAATGGCTGTGTCTGCATCTCCAGACCTCATTGCCATTCTAGTCGGCCTTCCATCATTGATGCAGACCATATCGGAGTCAACTATGGCCTCTGCAAGAGCTATTCCCTGTTCCTCGCGTTGAAATCCCCACATATGAGTAACCTATCACCTGATAACTCCTCCAATTCCTTGAGCCAGCTCCATTGTTCACTTCTGACAAAACAGTCTACCGTGGCATATATATAAATGAGGTTCCAACTTAAGCCACCAATTTCCACCTGTATCCCTTGAACCTCTCGTCCACCGTGGTTCCACTGGCTCAAGTCAAGCACCACATGCTTCACTCCCTCCTTCACCATCAGACCTTGTCCATGTCTCTCCTGTCCAACAGGGTTTATATAACTGACGTACCTCTAGCAATGATGTCTGTCTGTATTTAGCTCCTGGAGCATGACGACATCAAAATCAAAAATCAACCTCTCCAGTACAGGACTTCACTAGCACTCCGACGGTTCCAGTATCCTACTCTTACATGATTAAAGCTCAGTCTCTCCGCTTTTCGCATTGTTCTCCTAGCACCCTCCCTTCTATTTCTATGCTTTCTTCTCTCCCCATTTCTTCGTAGTCTCCTCCTCACTCCCTCTTCACTAACCGCTGTATAATGTGTCAAGCGCAGAGCACGTGCCCTGTAGCTCCGATGACGATTTTTGTGTATATTTTTAAAATCCATACGAAAAAATAGAGTGCTGCAGAAAATGACCGGTCGCCCTAGTATTGCCTGCCTGCTAGGGAAGGGGCAACGGATGTCCCGTAGGAGTCCATACGCCTAGTGCCGCCCCGCACGCCCGCCAGACGTCCAACGTTCACGACCAGCTCACCCGTGGCTATCCAGTTCCTCAGCACGTTGACCCACCTTGAACTTGGGGGTTTAAATTCGGAGTTTGTCGTCTCCTAGATGGACTGCTGTGCAAAGCTAACGGGTTCCATCTAACTGGACTTTTCCCAGAAAGAAGGCAACATTTTGCTAAATCCCATGGACGTTAGGAAACTTTCTGCAGTCTTAAACATCTGCTGCACTGTGAAGCCCTTGTTGACAAGACTCTCCCTGAAGTTAAATACACTAGTTTATTTAATAGAGGGCTCCATCTTTGAAAAGACACCACCCCAGGAATCACTGATGACGCGGCAAGGATTGCTACGAACTCCTGCTTGCCTGTTGTTTCTACCACAGCCAGTGTAACCAACGAGGCAACCAGTAAAGAAACCTGATATCCTCGAGTAACCAGCGGTGGAAAACATTGCCGTCATATGTTTGAACTGGTAAGAGGTTTAATTTAAGCAATGAAAACCGATTGAATACGCACAGTTTTTGCTTTGAAATAATCATGGTTGCTAGCGCCGCCATACCGGAAGTCATGTAACCAATGAAAGAACGCACATTTTCAGACTACAGAGCCAAAAGATATACACAGTATGATGTAAAATAGGTTGGCGTATGCTTAGATTGACGTAAAAAGTAAAGTAGAAGTCTATTTTCCACGCCTTTAGGCGTAAAGGGCAAATAGGACTGGTCCTATATTTTTATAGACAAATCGGCACACGATGGGTGATGTAGTCCGCATCACGCCGGCCGCCTTTACTTCTCGGGACTGCACCTGGTACCCACTCAAGGCTGGGTCGACCTGGGAGTCAAGGTCATTTTGAAAAAAAAATTCCTGCTCCGCCAGGGAACGAACCCACGACCTTCCGATCCGCACGCGATCTTCTAGCCTCTACGCCACGGCGACTCCCTAAGACTGATGAGTCAACACGATTCAGCTCGCATTTGGCATCGCGTGATGTAGTAGCAGTCGTGACTGCACAACATGAAGAGATGGGTCTAGTCAAGGTCAGTGCAGTACAGAAACCACCAGTGATTATAGTTAATCAATCAGTGAGTCGGTCAATCAGATAATCAGTGATTCCGCTAGAGTTTAACAAAGCAGCTTACTAGTAACACACGCGGCGGTGTTAATAACTCGACGCTGCTTGCCTGTCCCAAGGTTTTGGATTCGAATACTCACAGTGGCAGTCTTAACTATCCAGGTTGGCACTGTAAAATATTTACCATTAAATGTCATCTGAATTAAAGGCTATCATTGTGTTGTTGGCCAACTCACCTAAGTGTCGATTTGTTTATAAATGTATCGATCTAGCATTGCGTATACGATACGCCATATGGCGAGATTGCTACATTGATACTTTTAGTTCCATGCTGGTTTTGGCGAACTTAGAGGCTGCAAATGACAAGTAATTATATTCCCACCAGCGACCGTGTAACACAATGTCTCGCCGGTAGACGACTTCGTCGTCGACTGGAATAGTATTTGGATCTGTTTCCTCTGATCGCATCGGCACTGCATGAATCCTTTTTAAAGTTTTTAGAGGCGTGCAATATTAAACTATTTTCTGTGGAACTGTATGGGTTTCAATCTTTTGAACTGGATGACTTTTGTGCTTTGCCATTTCAAGGAGCTATTTCCCAGGTTACAAATCTTCGTCAGCGGATGTATCCACCCATATCCAGATACGAGTATTGATATAAAATATAGGACAGGATGGGGTGGCCGAGTGATCAGGGTATTCAGCCATAAATTTCGATATAGTAGCTAATTCCAGATAGAAAAATGAAGCATAAAATGATGATGACGCCCTCCAACCTTAGACAGAAAAAAAAAATTTGCAGATGTGAAACGGCAATCCTCCCGGCATCATTTTGGCCAAATTTGTAGCATGCCAAAATATTCAAGAAACAATCAATTACCATATTTCCGAAAACTAGAAGTGCAGCGTCAAGGTTAAAGTATTATGTGACCCAGAAACCCGGACAGAAACAAGTGTTGGAGGGGGGGGGGGGAGGGGAAGAATTTAGCGACCTTGAAATAAACATGGGCAGTAACTAGAAGCAAAGGTCATTTTTTTTTTTTTTAAATTGCGAAAAATGAAGTCTTTAGTAACTTACAAACGAAAAGCGTGTTATATTATTAGGTCATTTTTTTTTTTTTTTCCGTATGTATCAAACAGACTTTTCTTAATGGAGTAAATATAAATTAAATTCACTTTATAAATTTACTTCATAAATTAACTTCACCTTTGCCAATATGTTTATTTAAATATTGTCTTAGTGGCTGGTATCGTCATTATTATAAGATATCCGGTTTAACTGAGCGTTTAATATAGACATTAATGCTATCAGCTAGAATCAAAGTAATAATTTTCCGTGGAGGGGGTGGACAGGTGGGGGGAGGGAGTAAGGAGAGAGAGAGAGAGAGAGAGAGAGAGAGAGAGAGAGAGAGAGAGAGAGAGAGAGAGAGAGAGAAAGAGAGAAAAAAAGAGAGAGAGAAAACATAGGCGAGGTGAGATTATAGTTAAAAGTAGTGAACTTCGATCTATTTTACGCTGTCTATTATAGTGTCATGCATATCAAGTCGAGTAATTACACACATGTGTTGTAATTTTAAGAGTTATGTTGTGTATATTCTAAGATCTTAGTATTTTAAATATCCAGTGTGGGTTGTGGAGACTCATTTTTGTGGATAACAGACATTTTGTGGATAACATTGACATTTTTGTGGATAACATACATTTTGTGGATAACATAGACATTTTTGTGGATAACATAGACATTTTTGTGGATAACATACATTTTTGTGGATACCATAGGACATTTTTGTGGATAACAGACATTTTTGTGGATAACATAGACATTTTTGTGGATAACATAGACACAGTTCTTCCTGGCAAGCATTTTGTTCCAAATGACTAATTAGGGTTTTGTCGAATTTTGTTTTGGGGGAGAGGGGTGGTGGGGGGGCCAAGAGGTGCAGATTTCGTTGTAAAGCTTGTAAACCACAACACAACATACCAGCCCCGACTATAATGGCAAATACAGGGGGAGGGTTGATGGAGATCAGCTAATTTTTATAAGATTACCTCCTACGTGAGAGCATACACAAAGGAGGGTGGATGATGTGCGATGATTACTGTGTGGAAAGCAACTTGTGTAACATTATGTTACTCTACTGTCGATGACAACTGGAGTGAGCTTAGTAAAACTCAAAAGATACCAAAAACAGTTAAGTAACCAGATTGCTGCATTAGTGTCTACCATTATCCTTAGAATTTCCATGGGGAAAGAGCGGGTTCATGACTCCGTCTAAAAGAATTAGTTGAAAGATTGAATTTATCGGTGCTTTTCCATTAGCGGAATGAGAATGCAGGAGCGAGATTATAATTTTTTTTTTAATTGTACAGTGGAACCTCGCTTTACAAGCATTATTCGTTCCAGAATCATGCGTGTAAAGCGAAACACTCGTTATGCGAAATAATGTTTCTCATATAAATTAATGTAAAATACGATAATGCGTTCCACGTCAAAAAAATGCTCACAAAATGCTATGTATAGCATTTATTCAAAGAAAATGTATATCCATATTGTTAAGAAGAGTGAATCATCATTATCTTTTCTTCCACCGCAGAACGAACCCATTTGGAATGCGAATTCGATTTGCACCAAAAAAAAAAAAAGGTCGAAATAATTATAATACATAGCTAATGTTTTTTTTTTTTTTACTAGAAATTTGGCGAAAATGCGACACAGCATTTTAATTAAATAAATGTGTAGTCCGCATAGCCACTTCCTTATTTGGGTGATGCTTCACAATGTGAGATGCAACAGTTTCCATCTCCAATCCCATCATAGTGGCCAAAGACACAATCTCGTTGACTACATGTTCCACGGGTACTGTCTAGAACCCTTCAAAGTCACATTCGACAACGCTCTCAGGTCAAAGCTTCTTCTAGTCAAAAGTTAGGGTTCTCTTGGTAACCCCTTCCCCCGCCTTGTCGATCATCTTGGGGCAGGCAATGTTGTGGAAGTGATTTTTCATAAACTCTTTGCGATTGAGGTTTGTCCCTTCAGTCACCTGAAAACAATGACCGAAGAGTGCTTTAGTGTAGAGCTTCTTAAAATTAGAAATAACTTGCTGGTCCATTGGCTGGAATAACGGAGTGGTGTTGGGAGGCAGAAACTGAATCTCGATGAACTTAAATTCTTCAGGGAGGTCATCTTGTAGGCCTTGAGGATTCATGTACATATATATGACAATATAACACACTTAAATTCTTCAGGGAGGTAATCTTGTAGGCCTTGAGGATTCATGTACACATATCACAATATAACACAAGTTTGAGAAAATATGTGAGTGCTGAACCCAGGCTGATAAAACATGCGCACAATTCGGGACGTCCCCTTTCCTCGACAATCGTTATGCGAAACGTCGCTCGTTAGGCAAGTCATTCTTTTACAATTTGTTTTGCTCGTTATGCGAATTACTCGTTATAAGAGGTGCTCGTTAAGCGAGGTTCTACTGTAAATGAACTTAGAAGGATAAGTATTGGTTTTTATTAAGCATGTAGACTCATTTGGACACCACAGGGGAAAAGATCTCGTGGAAGACCAAGGGAAACTATCATCAGGGAAGGCTCGCTCATGGGCCACTCAAACATCCAAGACCTACAACAGATTGCAACGAACCGCCATGCATGGAGAGTCGTGACCTCTGCCCTATGTGCCGCACTCGACACAAGAGGAAAGACTAACTAACTAACTAAGACGGACATTCTAGTCCATTGTCTACATTCCAGACCATAAACTACACTCCAGTCCATTGTCAATAAACTACACTCCAGTCCATTGTCAATAAGCTACATTCCAGTCCATTGTCAATAAGCTACACTCCAGTCCATTGTCAATAAACTACACTCCAGTCCATTGTCAATAAGCTACATTCCAGACCATTGTCAATAAGCTACATTCCAGTCCATTGTCAATAAACTACACTCCAGTCCATTGTCAATAAGCTACATTCCAGTCCATTGTCAATAAGCTACACTCCAGTCCATTGTCAATAAACTACACTCCAGTCCATTGTCAATAAGCTACATTCCAGACCATTGTCAATAAGCTACATTCCAGTCCATTGTCAATAAGCTACATTCCAGACCATTGTCAATATGCTACTTTCTGGTCCATTGTCAACCAGCTACATTCAGTATAGATGCAAGTTTTCATAATTAAGCGAAACACTCGTTATGCGAAACAATTTTTCTCATATAAATTAATGTAAAATACGATAATGCGTTCCATGTCGAAAAAAGTACTCACAATATGATATGTATAACGTTAGTTCAAAGAACATTATATGCATATAGTTAAGGAGAGTGAATCATCTTCATCTTTTCTTCAAACGCGGAACTAACCCACCTGGAAATGCGAATTCGATTTGCAGAAAAAAAAAGTCAAAATAATTATGATATATAGGTAATTATTTTTTTACTAGAAAGATGTCCAGAGACATTTGTTTTTGCCGACGCTTCAAATTTTGGCGAAAATGCGACACAACATTATCATTAAATAAATCTGCAGCGGGCATTGCCACTTCCTTATTAGGGTGATGCTTCTCAATGTAAGATGCAACAGTTTCTCATGATTTTAGCATTTCTCTTTTTTCGCCAGAAGATTGTTGCTTTTCTGTTACCTCCTATTCCTCCTTTCCTTCAAAACTCATTGCTGTGAAACACAATGCAACCCCATAAGCTCTTCGGTGGTCAGGTCTTGGTTGTGCTCTTCCACAAGCTCTTCGATATCACTGTTATCCACCTACAATACCATGATAGTGGCCAAAAAACACAATCGTTGACTACAGATTCCACAGGTACTGTCTCGAACCCCTTAAAGTCACAAACCGACAACGCTCTCCGGCCAAAGCTTCTTCCAAGCAGAAGTTAGGGTTCTCTTGGTAACCCCTTCCCCAGCCTTGTCGATCCTCTTGAGGCAGGCAGCGATGTGGAAGTGATTTTTCAAAACTTTTTGAGAGTGAGGTTGGTACGCTCAGTCACCTGAAACCAATGCTCGAAGAGTGCTTTAGTGTAGAGCTTCTTGAAGTTAGAAATAACTTGCTGGTCCATGGGCTGGAGTAACGGAGTGGTGTTGGGAGGCAGAAACTGGATCTTGATGAACTTCAATTCTTCTTGTAGGCCTGGGGGATTCATGTACATATATCACAATAGAACACAAGTTTGAGAAAATGTGTGATCACAAGCGACACTACGATGCTACTGGAACGAGTGCTAAACACAGACTGATGTAACATGCGCACAATTCGGGACTTCCCTCTCCTCGCCACTCGTTATGCGAAACGTCGCTCGTTAAGCAAGTCATTATTTTACAATCCATTTTGCTCGCTATGCGAATTACTTGTTATGAGAAGTGCTCGTTAAGCGAAGTTCTACTGTACTTACAACCAACCCTAGCACGATGAGTGAGAACTCAGAACAGCGAAAGACAATGAAAAGTATTGCTTCGCTTCTTATATTTTGCTAGTTTGTGTTCAAACTTATTATTATTTATTATCCTTAGTGCTTTTCTTTTCTTTTCGGGCTCCCTGTCATTGATTTTCACACAACAAGGTCGCAATCCTTAATGAGGGTTCTGGTGCCTCGCATACAATCCACTATCATCCATACGGCTTGATTTCTACGGAAATGCCAGCTGGCCACATATACGACTTGTGTACAGCGTGTAAGGAATGTGTGTGAAGGACATGTTCAGTTTTCTGTGGCGCCTGTCCCAAAAACAAAAACAAACATAAGTTATGAGTTCCCAATCTTTAATTTTTTGCACATTTAGCTGCAGAGTAGGTTGTGTCCAGTTCGCAATCTAAACACAATAGTTGTTGGTTTCGCGTGAGAAGTCTGAGTCTTCAGTACTGTATTCCTGATCTCTAATGGAGCTAGAACCTTATATGCTTCAAGGCTTGACTTTACTAAGTAGAGAAGTACGGGGGCATTCGTCGCCCTTCAGGCTAGGTAACTGACTGGTTGTGTTGCTTGCTATCTAGCTAGTTATCTCAGTAAATAATTATTCAATCATGGTAAATAATTATTCAATCAGTTAATCAGTAGGTCAGTCGGTTAGTTAGTTAATCTACACATTGTCATCACTACACATAGAATCAATAAGTCCACTCAACCCTTTGAAAGCTAATGTGAAAATTGTTAGGGCAAACATTTGCAGTAACTGTGTACTCCCAACATTCTCACAGATCGTCAGATTATTTCATCATTACGTCCTTCTGGTTGCTGTAATCGCTTGTTGATATCGTCGTTAAGTCCGAGTTACCAGCATTTGCCCTCTCACGCACAACAGAGAAGAATTACAATTATATTAGGGATTCTAAAATAAGGATATTTCGAACTGCAGGGGTTTCTGTCATCTAAATTGGATGACTTGACTGCACTGCTTTGTCATATCAAGCAGCCATTTGCCCAGTTGCAAATCTCCGTAAGTGGATATGTCCGCCTACGCCATGATACTCCTGTTATATAAAGTGCACGAATATAGGATAGAGAGGGGTTGCCGAGTGATCAGCAGATTCAGCCAGTCATCAATGGCGACATGGTGGCTAATTCCAGAGAGAGAAAAGAATGGATAACATGAAAATGCCGTTCACCTTTGGTTTAAAAAAAAAAAATACATTGGCAGATGTTAAATGTTGATCAAGACTCATACCCCCCCCCCCCCCCCTCGGAATTTATAACAGGAGGAAATATTGGACAAACAAACAATAATCTTATTGCCGGAAATATAATGTTGTGTCAAGGTTAAAGTATTATGGACAGAGAAACCCTAACAAACACAAGTATTTGTAGGGGGACATTCCTTGAAATGTCCTTGTGCAGTAACTAGTAGGAAATGTCATATCAATAAAATCGAACGAATGAGGAAAAAAAAAATTAAAGGAATGCAAAGAACATTACATTATTGGGTCAAGTTTATTAATCCTGATCTATCAAGCAGACTTTCATAAACAGAGAAAATACTAATTCACTTCACCTTAACCCTTTGTTGTGACTTTCATTGAAATGTTTTGTTAGTGTTATAATGTTGGCATTGTCATTATTATAAAACTGTCAGTGTTGACTAAAGTTGTAATGCAGACTGAAACGTCATCCACTAGAAACTAAATAATGAGGCAACGGAGAGTGTGAGAGAGAGAGAGAGAGAGCGAGAGAGCGAGCGAGAGAGAGAGAGAGAGAGAGCGGCGTGATGAGGCGATGGTAATGTAGTAAACACTGAATTACTTTACGCTAAAAGTAGTAAGGACTAAATTACTACCCTATGATAACATGTCTAACACAAAAGTAAAGCAATTCAAAATTGTAGTAGTGAAGTTCTGTTGCGTATATTCCAAGGTTCAACTATCTTGAGCATCTCTTGTGTTTTCTGGAGACAATCAGCATGGCAAACACAGATGCATTTCTACTTAATTGGGGAGAAAGCAAAAATAAAAAATAAAAAATTTAAAAAAAAACCCATCTCATACAAAGCATATTCATTCCCAATCTATGCTACCAGTGCCAGACATGGTCACTCAAACAGAACATAAAAGAAATTTAGTAACCATGGAATGAGGGGTCTGATAAAGGCTTCAGGAGGGACAAGAAAAGATAAAACCAGAAATGAAATAAAGTCTGCACAGTACGAATTCTTCATTACATACAAAGGCAACAAATCAAATAGATTGCCCACTTGGAGAGAATGCCTTCTGATGCTATACCATACAAGGCTTATATACCAAACGAGGAAAGGGACTTAGATCAAGAGGTGGACCAAGAATAACATGGAAAATAACATCAGAGAAACTCTACAGCATCACGATGTGTCTATGGTTGAAGCAGGCAGAAGAGCACGAAGCAGGACCTTATTCTCCCTCGAAACACGAAGCGGTAAAAGAGGGCATAAAGAAGAAGAAGAACATTATTCAGAAATATGAACATCAAGAAGAACTGGCTGGTAAACAGAATCTGTCTTAGAAGCTGGCATATGTTGGCAATATCACTCGCCACGGCGGATTGGTTAAAAAAAAAAAGCAGAAAGCATGCTTCTAGAAAACAGGGGCAGGGGATGACCAGCACACAGATGGGCGCAGGGTGTAAGTGACTCTTTGAGTATAACATTGTGCAAGGTGGGAGAGCTGACGAGAGGCCGAGGTACTTTCATGCAGAAAGTGAAGAGAGCAAGGCTATGTAAAGGGTCTCCTACATGATGATGATCTGGCAATATATTTACATACGTACACACTAACACACATATACGAGTGCATATGTGTATGCGTCAGTCTATTATTGAATATGTCGTCTGTACGTGCATGCGTGCGAACGTAAGTACATACATATATGCTTACATACATATGCAGAAACATAGCAGACACACAGAAACCATAGACAGACACGCGTGGAATAGAGAATTCTCTTCTACAAAATTGAAAGCCTCCATTATTATCCAGAATCGCGACTCAGCTTGGCTTTAGTCGAGTTTCATAGCCACCATACCACCATCCCACCACCAAATCCCTTCCTGTTTTGTCTCTCTTACCCTAATCTGGTTTTTTTTTTTTTTTTTACAAACGCTGTATACATTAGCTGATGTCTGAGTCTTAACCTTGAGCAGTGAGTACCGTTTGAACTTTCCGAGCTCCCTATCTCGTGAAAACACTCTAATGATTTAGACAGCCTCAGATTTAACTTTCTAATGACGTGGTATATGAAGATAGAAGATAGCAAGGAAGAGCGGGGGCTACGTAAGCACGTCTACTGTCACCCATGTGGCAAGCTGTATTAGTTACTAATCCCCTATCTTGTTATCTGAAACGAGACTCTATCTGGTGTAGACGATCGCTTCAATTCATGACTGTAGGACCTGATAAATCCTCATATGACACTTTTCTTTAAAATAACACTGCTAACACGATAACAATATATATATATATATATATATATATATATATATATATATATATATATATATATAATATATATATATATATTAGGGGTGTACCGAATATTCGCTTCGGGGCCGAATAGTGGACCTTTTGACTATTCGGTATTCGGCCGAATAGTTGATGTCGGGCCGAATACGAATAGTAGTAACCTTACACCCGCTTCTGCATACACGGCCTTAATGCTGACAACATGTAACGATTGGTTTTGTTGAAAGGTGATGCAGCTTTCCTGCATTAACTAAGCTGTCAGTGACAATTTCCAAGTTTAGTTGCTTGTTATAATACTTAGAATTCTTTCTTTCCTAGTTATTAGTTACCACAGACTGACTGAAGGATGCGAAACATAAAATGATTTTAAATGTTTACGAATACTAACTAGACATGGAAAGAATATAAACTCCGGCCACATTAAAGTCGATAATATGAAAATCAAATGAACGGAATCATATACGTACTTGGGTGCAAACTGCAACTGCTCCAACGTGCTGAGAGAAGAAATACAATCTAGAATTCAATCTAGAAATAAAGTATACTATGCCCTTCAACATCTGCTAAAGTCAAAGTGTCTGTCTCGCAACATCAAGTTTAAAATATATAAAACGTTGATAAGACTAGTCGTTTCATATGGCTCTGAAACTTGAAGCAGAAATAAAAGAGATGAGGCCTTACTATAGGTTTTCGAAAACAGTCTTACGACAAACCTTTGGACCCATCAAAGATGCTAACAGCGGGGAATGGAGAGTGAGAAGCAAAAACGTAACACATTATCTGTTTAAATCACCATTGATCACTGGCATCATGAGAGCTAACAGACTAAAATGGTTGGGGCATATTGAAAGAATGTCAGATGACAGAGAAGAAAAAAACTATATACACCTGAGAGAGGAATGGGCATAAACCACGAGGCAGACAAAAAAGAAGTTCGAGAGATAATGTCCAGCCAGACCTGCAAACACTGGTGTCACAAATTGTGAAGAGAAGACCAGCCAGAGAGATGAATGGAGACAAGTGATATCCGCAGCAGTAAACCTCAAGGGCTCAGAATGCCAAAGAAGATGATGACTATTCTGTGCTACTTCATGTGAAGTGAAAGTTCAGCGTACATTTGACAATATGAATGGTTTTTTTAAAGACATATTTTATACACTATACACTATTCGTATTCGGCCGAATAGTTGGTCCCGTTATTTGTATTCGGTCGAATAGTGAAAATCACTATTCATTACAACACTATATATATATATATATATATATATATATATATATATATATATATATATATATAGAGATAGAGAGAGAGAGAGAGAGAGAGAAAGAGAGAGAGAGAGAGAGGGGGAAGAGAGAGAGAGGGGGGGGAGAGAGAGAGGGGGGGGAGATAAGCATTCAGTGTGACTGGTGAATTACGCACGAGACCGTTTTTTCGTTCAGTTCTCTTGTGCTGTGAAAAAGGCTAGCGTTTATCAAAGAGAGATTGGAATAGAATCTTCTCTAGAAACCGCTCAGTATGGTTCACTCTCCAATTAGACAGTACTGCATAACTGCCCTTCCCACCTCCAAGTCTTCAAGCCAACGCAGCTGCGCTTATCCCAAGAAAATAGGAGGCGAAAGGTGTTTGTTCCTCATCCCGCTCACGCCTTGCAATATTTACTATGCAAGAGAAATGGCATAGGGCATTAATCACAGTTAACAGAGATATTAAAACAACGATAATAGAAGACGGGATTACAGAAGAAGAAGAAGAAGAAGAAGAAGAAGAAGAAGAAGAAGAAGAAGAAGAAGAAGAAGAAGAAGAAGAAGAAGAAGAAGAAGAAGAAGAAGAAGAAGAAGAAGAAGAAGAAGAAGAAGAAGAAGAAGAAAAAGAAAAAGAAAAAGAAGAAGAAGAAGAAGAAGAAGAAGAAGAAGAAGAAGAAGAAGAAGAAGAAGAAGAAGAAGAAGAAGAAGAAGAAGAAGAGAAGAAGAAGAGAAGAAGAAGAAGAAGAAGAAGAAGAAGAAGAAGAAGAAGAAGAAGAAGAAGAAGAAGAAGAAGAAGAAGAACAAGAACAAGAACAAGAACAAGAACAAGAAGAGCAAGAAGAACAAGAACAAGAAGAACAAGAAGAAGAACAAGAAGAAGAAGAAGGGGGAGAAGGAAAATGATTACAAAAAGCAGATTGAGAAGAGAAAGAAAAATGCGAACCTTGTGTTGAATATCTAATAGACCTATTAATATCTTTCAAATGATGTGAAGCATATAAACTAATAGTTCAAAAAGAGGTTCTACTGTAAAGCAATTTTAAGTCATATTAAAACGTTTAAGGTTGGTATTATATCGGCTATTGGTTAACAAGGTAAGAAGAAGTGGGAGTCTCCTATTACATTTGCAGAGTGAGACTGAGAAAGAAAAATCGCCAAGTGCTGTATGTAATAGATGTGACAGCAACATCTTTCAAATGATGTGAAGCATATAAACTAATAGTTCAAAAAGAGGTTCTACTGTAAAGCAATTTTAAGTCATATTAAAACGTTTAAGGTTGGTATTATATCGGCTATTGGTTCTAACTGGTAAATATCATGTCAGTCTCCTATACATTTGTTTAGTAGACTGAATTACTGTATCGCCAAGTGATGTCTGTATTAAGATTGTGACAGCAACATGATCATCATCATCATGTAGCAGGTCCTTTGCAGAACGTCGCTTTCATCACAGTCTGCGCTTGATAAGACCAAACCATTTCAGCTTTCACAGAAAGGAGTCACTATATATCCTGTGCCCATCTTCCGTGATGTTCGGACCCATTTTTTAAGATGTACCAAATATTTCTGCATCTTCTATTGTCAAGATATTCTGACCAAAATATTTTCTATTCGAGAATTTCTTCAGCTCAAAAGCCCCTATTCTCTTTCTTAAGGACTGAGAGATAGTCCACGACTCACATCCGTATGTAGCCACAGGGAAGATGACTGCTCTCAAAATTCTTCTTCTTCTTCTTCTTCTTCGCGTTCACCAGCTGTAAACTCTGGCGGAAGGTTCTGGTTGCTCGTCCACTACTGAACTGCAGTCCTGCTCCAGAACCTGAGTGTTGCGTGTGCATCAGTTTTACAGATCTCATTCTCTTGAATACAGACTGTTGGTTCCTTGCCTCTCCGGCAAATGCACTCCGACTTCAAAGGAAGCTCCCCAATTAGTCGACTCTTACGACATGCTTTTGGGGAGGCAGTGGGTCTATTCTTGTTTTCCCCACAATGGGGCCCCGGAACCCACACGGGGGTCTCAAAATTCTAATTTTTATCTCCTTGCTGGTGCTTAACCATAGACTTTTAAGGCTTTTCAATCTTTGCATTGCTGTGGCCATCCTCCTGTTAATTTCTGTCGAACAGTCTGTGTGGGTTTGTGGATGTTTGTGTTCATATCATACAAGTTGTTCAGACAAAGTACAGTCAAGTATAATTCTCGTTCTATGAGCTGTCTACACTTTAAAAACGAACACAAAATACAAGAATTGTAGTCTGTTCTAGAGGTCCTGTCTAATTAAATATCTGGTAACGCAGTAACCCTTTGATGACAGTTGTTGACATGTGGCATGCAAGCTTTTAATAATCAATTGTTTTTTATGTAAACAAACATCTTATTTTGCTTTTGCGGCGTGTGAAAAAAAAAACATACACCGATTCAAAACAAGCAGTCAGCATGCTTAAAATTAACTGAGTAACCAGAAGTTTTCAAACATCAAGTTGCACAGGTTTCAATTGGTTTCACTCTCAGATGATTATATCCAGAATTATCATCCTGTGAGTTACACGAACAAATTGTATCAGTGTACGCGGGAAAGGCTGTCCAAATAATCTCATTTCATCGCTGCACATGCGAACTGAGTACCAAAGTCTTTAGGCGTATGTCAGTTAATGTTTATTCTATTTTTGTTTAGGAATACACAAATTATTAGTCAAACAAAGACCATCGCATTCGCTGCTTTAAGAAAACAGCAGCACTGTGCAGTTTTACATTATTTTAAACAAAAATAAGGACATAGAAATCTATGGTACAAATTCGTATTGATCCGTATTGGAGTTTTTGAGATATTTGTTAAAGTGCAAGCGCACGACTTTTGAAACTCACTAAAGCAGAGATTTTCTTTGGCAAACAAGCAAATGTGGAAAGCTATACTGGGATGCAAATGTTTTCACATTTATTTTCTGCAAGTGCCAGCCACTCAGACAGCGACAATAAAAAGGTATCAGTAAAGTATGAGAAAGGGATGTTTATTACATAAACCCACACAAACATCAGTTCAATTAGATTTGAAGTTGAAAGCAGAGCATTTCTTTAGTTTCCTGTATATTAGTCTTGTCTGACGCTGATGCCTACTTCTCTGTAGCGGGTTTTCGAGTTGTAGACTACTTCAATGCTAATGCCACTGTTGGTTATACAATCTGATTTCGATATTCGTTTCTATTCGGCCATGGTTATTGTTTATTTAAGGCAGTATTTGATCTGTGATGTTTCTGTGTCTACCTCCTGTGCTGGCTGCAGTAACTGACATGTTTTTAAGCTGCAGAAAATCCTAATCAGCGCTAGTTGCATTTGATCATACATATGATTACACACGAGTAATCGTTTTTTAAACGTTATGCAGTGTTGGATAATATGAATAAGTTGTATATTCACTGCTAATATATGGTTGCAAAGTATGTAGTCGACGTCAGGGAAAGAGCGCTTCGTAATTACGAAGTATTCGGTCCCATTAGGCCAGCGGTTCTAAACCTTTGGGTGGCGACCCTATTTTGAGTCGAACGACATTTCAAAGGGGTTGCCAAAGACCATCGCAAAACAAATATTCAGGGAAGTTATGAAAGTAGCAACGAAAATAACTGTATGGCTGGGGGTCACAAAAACATAAGGAACTGTATTAAAGGGTCGCCGCATTGGGAAAGTTAGGAACCACTGGATTAAGATGTAGGCGGTTTGGCTGTAGACCGCATTGCATTGATTTCGACACTGGGTTGGAGAGCCGACTGTTCAAGTCAGTAACACAAACAACTGGACGCAACTGCACATAGTAAAACCACAAGCAGTAACAACGACAAACAAAACAACAACAAAATATTGGGGTTGATTCTACCATGTCCTATAAACTACAGTAAATGATAAGCAACTGGTGTTTAATAGCTTTGTAGATGATATGCTGTCATTTCTAAATATTTATCAAATGTTTTTTTTTTTTTTTTTTAATGTGTAAACTGTAAACATACTTTACTAATGTATGAAAGCATATTTAGTCAGTTGCAGTACGTCGAGTTTGGCATGGTGTTTATATAATCATCTCCATCCTTATCACCATCCTCATCATCATCATCCTGTTGTGCCGCTTTACGTCAAACAGGGCTCGCAGTCTAGTCCTATTGCATCCTCTCAATATCATAGACAGATCTAGTCCCTTGGCTTATCTCAGTATCTTTCCTCTCAGATCTAGTCCCTTGGCCTATATCATTAAATTTCCTCTCAGATCTAGTCCCTTGGCATATCTCAGTAACGTTTTTCTCAGATCTAGTCCCTTGGCTTATCTCAGTAACGTTTTTCTCAGATCTAGTCCCTTGGCTTATCTCAGTAACGTTCCTCTCAGATCCAGTCCCTTGGCTTATCTCAGTAACGTTTTTCTCAGATCTAGTCCCTTGGCTTATCTCAGTAACGTTCCTCTCAGATCCAGTCCCTTGGCTTATCCCAGTAACGTTTTTCTCAGATCTAGTCCCTTGGCATATCTCAGTAACGTTTTTCTCAGATCTAGTCCCTTGGCTTATCTCAGTAACGTTTTTCTCAGATCTAGTCCCTTGGCTTATCTCAGTAACGTTTTTCTCAGATCTAGTCCCTTGGCATATCTCAGTAACGTTTTTCTCAGATCTAGTCCCTTGGCTTATCTCATTAATGTTCTTCTTAGATCTAGTCCCTTGACATATCTCAGTAACGTTCCTCTCAGATCCAGTCCCTTGGCCTATCTCAGTAACGTTACTCTCAGATCCAGTCCCTTGGCCTATCTCAGTAACGTTACTCTCAGATCCAGTCCCTTGGCCTATCTCAGTAACGTTCCTCTCAGATCTAGTCCCTTGGCCTTTCTCAGTAACGTTCGTCTTGGGGTTTTCTGGGACATCATCGCTTCCTAAGTCCATGTGTTTCCCACTTCATTGCTTGTTTAATAATTATCTTTCCTCACGAAGTAGTCAAAATCTTCTTTCTCCTCTTAAATATACAAACGGTAGGCAGATTTTTTTTTTTTTTTTTTCAGTCAGTATGTTATGTACAGAACGTCGCTTCTGAGAGTCTCTCTTTTTCTAGCGGATTCTCCAGCCCTAGTGCTTTCATAGACAATGTATCTTCAATGGCCTATATCCGTGTTGGCGGAAGTCGGCCTCTGCCTTGTTTTCCGGAAACTGCAACCTCCGCCACCGTCTTCTTCAGACCACCATGACGTTTGTTTCTTTCCCTGTCTAAAATTCATCCGATTTAACGTCGTCGATTTTCTCAGGCATTTGTTTTCGAATGCATTAAACTGTTGTTCCATGTCTCTAGTCATTCTTAATTTTTCAATTGTTTAAAATGAAAAAGCAAATTGAAATTAAAAATACAAAGCTTGGTTTTAAAAGTACATAATTCAGAGTTTCATTTTTTTTAAGCTTTTGAAAATATTATTGTTTATAATAAAATCATTAACTTAAATGAATTGAGTGTGCTGGCTACCCAACGTCTCTCTGGATGTTATGCACTTTCTAATGTTGATCACAGTCGGAATCGTAATATAGTTTTTGAACTGATTGTGAAGATCAGTATTGTACTCTCAAGATGTTTGTTTGTTTGTTTTAGTATCCAGAAGCCATGAGTTGTTAACCCTTAGGCTCGGTATTATGGATATCGCAACCTTTCGGCCTTGATTCCATTGTAAATACCGTAAATCTGGGAGAAAATGTGGCTTTCCTGCCTACCCCCGGGAGTGAACCCGGACCACAAGGAGTTCGTCACCCGGTCTCCGCGAAATCCGGTTTAGCCAATTCCGCTAGAGAGCCGGGCCTCAAGATGTTTAAAACATGTGGTTGACATTTGAAAGATGTATAGCCACTGAATCCTCTGCACTGTCTTTACTTCCCAAATATTCTTATGCCTGTTTAAGCTTGAATCTGCCTTATTACTATTTAGTAGGGCTGTACCGAGTATTCGCTTCTTAGTAGCTTCGGGGCCGAATTGTGGACCTAATAACTATTCGGTATTCGGCCAAATACTTGCGGTCGGGCCGAATACGAATAGTGGTTACCTTACACCGTTTTCTGCATACACTGTGATGGACTGAAATAACTCTCTCATTAACACAATAGTTACTGTTGCCTAAGTCTATTGTAGCGGGGGAAACTGCGACCAGGTTGCTTGTTACAGCAGTTGGCAAGGTCTTTGCCTGTTGACTTGGCCGAGGCATTACAGCAGAGGTTCTCAAACTGGGTGCGTATGCCAGGGGTGGGCGGCGAAAATCAAGAAAAGTGGGCTATAAATTGTGACATTATTAAAGAAGGCATGAAGATACTAACAAGCTAAAACTTAAATTGTCTTTCCTCGCCACTGTCAAAAAAAGTTTAGTTTTTTTTTTTCCATTTGTTTCAAAGTCAAAGTGTACCATACTGCATAAAATGCCAACCGCAGCGTACTAAAAATGGTCTTTGTATTTATCTCGAGGTGCGACTGATCCTCCATCTGTATTCGTGAAGGTGCAGCGGATAAGTAAGGTTGTGATTACATTTTGGCTGAAATTTTAAAGTGGGAAAATATGGTCTGTACAATAGTCACTGTTAGTCTCGTCAAGTAAGCACTTATATTTACAGGCAATGCGTTGTGAGTCCTCGACAATCGGTAGGCAGTCCAAACAATTTCTTGAGGCTTCAGAGATGTGGTTTTACAGAACATTGCCTAAAATACTTTGGACAGGAGAAACTAAAACAAAAAAAGCAACCAAGAAGTTTTGAAAGTGGCGGGAGCCCGAAGACAACTAATCACAGACATCAGAAGGAGACAGTCATCATTTTTCGGCCATGTTATGAGAAGAAAGTGTCTATTCGAGTGCATTAGCCGTTGAAAGATCTTCTATTGCATTTCTTAAGTCTACTTATTATAAGATTAAAACAGAACATCTCTTGGCAACAGTGTCGCGTATAGCATTTAGCTGCTTTTTAATGCCTCAGATCAGAGAGTGTGTTTTTCTATCTCTTAAAGATAACTGATTAATATAGACAGCATTGTCATGGAAACTGGAAGGTAATCATAGGTCTGCATTTATGTATGTGTGTGTATTTTATTGACGGGGAAGGGGGGGGGGGTGGGTGTTATGGGTGGGTGTTATGGGTGGGTGATATGGGTGGGTGTTATGGGTGGGTGTTATGGGTGGGTGATATGGGTGGGTGTTATGGGTGGGTGTTATGGGTGGGTGATATGGGTGGGTGTTATGGGTGGGTGTTATGGGTGGGTGATATGGGTGGGTGTTATGGGTGGGGAAAGAGTATTTTTGTATGTTTCTCTTAAAGAAAACACACACTGATTGTGCTCCTTATGCTGCCTCAGTTAGATGAAGTGACGGAAACTTGCCAGTTTTAAACCAAAGACAAGGCAGAAGGAAAGCTTTCTGAGATAAATGAAACTATAGTTTTTTGTTTGGTTCGACTGGTTGGTATATTCTACATTGATCAAGTATTTATTTTTAATTTCTTTAATTTCTTTAATTTACTAGTGAAATTACGCGCAAGCGTTTTTTTTTTTTTTTTTTAAATTTTAGTTTTAATTTTTTTAATTTTAGAGCTGTACCGAAAATTTGATTATCAGTATTCGGCCGAATACGAAAGCGAATAACTGGTCCAACTATTCGGACGAATACGAATACGAAAAGTGTATAGTGTATAAAAATGATCTTACAGAAAAAAAAAGAAAAAAAAAAACATCCATACTGTCAAATGTACGCTGATTTTTTTACTTCACAAAATGTTGTGCATAATACAAAACATTTAAAAACATTTTATGTTTAGCATTATTTAGTCAGTCTTTGGTAACTAATAACTAGGAATGGAAGTATTCTAACTATTATAACAAGTAACTAAACTTGTAAATTGTCACTGACATCTGAGTTAATTAGTGAAAGCGGCATCAGCTTTCAACAAAACCAGTTGTTCCATGTTGCCAGCATTAAGGAGGCTTCTGGTCTCATTGAAGGTATTCCCTGCAGTACAAAACAGACGTTCACTTGGTACGCTCGTAAGTCGTGCACAAAGATAACACTTAACAACATGAACCAAGGTTGGAAATCTTGACATGTCTATTTTTTACCAATTGGTAGTCTGGTAGTCTTAGTTTCAGCTTCATAGCAAACGGGTCGCCCCATCTTTGCTCCGCTTCTGTGCCAACGAAAAACACACATAATGTTTATCACAGTCCCTTGTGGAAAGATTGACAGACTGCTGTCTCAGCATATCTAGTATACCCTCGCTGAAGCAGAAACTATTCGTCCGAATAGTTGGACCCGTTTTTCGCTTTCGTATTCGGCCGAATACTGATAATCAAATTTTCGGTACAACTCTAAAAAAAAAAATTTAAAAAAATTAAAATTAAAAAAAAAAAAAAAACGCTTTCGCGTAATTTCACTAGTAAATCAAAGAAATTAAAGAAATTTAAAAAAAATTCTTGAGCATACGGTAGCCATCCGAAGTGCTAACACAAACAGTCCGACATTAGAAATGAAGTTCATAATTGATGGTAGCAGAAGTCACCAATAGATTTGCAGTTGCCCAGGCGATCAATTTTAATCACATACGGTCACCACGGCATCGCGCCATTTTCTGAATCTACAATTCACGCCATCACGTTGGTTACAGTCGAAAAAACATTCCAAATGAAATCCGCAGCTCACAGTGTCACGTCATGCATTCAACTCAGAAGCTGGGCGACAAAACTACATCCAGTCTACAAATAGAAAAAAACATGCATCGGCCACCATCTGGCAAAAGCAAAAAATTTGCATCGGCTTCAAACAGTGATTTTTTACCAATCCAGTGGGTCAGTGTCTATGGGATGTACGGCTCTGACAGGTAGTTATTCACTTCTGTTTCAATAGTAACTTAAATGTCGCTATTCTGTACTTTAACATGCTGCAACTGATCCCACGAGATTAAAAAGTCGTTACGTTAATTTTTTTTTTTTCCTAAGCGTTCTTCGTCAGCTTCAGGAAAAACTTCTGAAGTTTGTACTGTGGTTGTTTGTGTCGATAACTGGCAATTTAATGTAGCAGTCACAATGTTTGTCTTGGCTTGTAATTGCTGCACTTTGGTCAAAAAACGTAGTTTGATGGGTGGATCTAAGCCAGCTGAGACCGCATACAAACTATTTTTATACCAGGCGGAAAAAATCTTCGTTATTGATGCTACAAGTTCACTGACTGTCTTCTTGATGCCCTTGTCACACATTTCTTTCTGTACATACAAGATAGCCTAAACAGCTGGTAGGATCACTGACAAACAGGAATTGTTGTTGCTTACATCACGTGTTCATTGTTCAAACCTCTGTAAAATTGCAACAATTCTTGCTGCTAGAACTCACTGGCTTGTCAGAGCCTTCTTGTAACTACTTCTCCTATTCTGCCCTACCGCAAGTATTCAGCCAAATACCGAATGGTTATTAGGTCTACTATCCGGTCCCGAAGCGAATGTTCGGTGCAGCTCTAATATATATATATATATATATATATATATATATATATATATATATATATATATATATATATATATATATATATTTAAGTATCCAGAAGCCATAAGTTGTTAACCCTTAGGCACGGTATGGATATCGCAACCCTTCGGCCTTGATTCCATGATAAATACCGTAAATCTGGGAGAAATGTGGCTTTTCTGCCTACCCCCGGGCTTGAACCCGGACCACAAGGAGTTCGTTATCCGGTCACCGCGCAATCCTGTTTAGGCAACTACGCTAGCGAGCCGGGTATATATATATATATATATATATATATATATATATATATATATAGTATATAGATATTATATATATATATATATATATATATATATATATATATATATTCACACACACTATTTGTATATATATATATATATATATATGCGTGTGTGCATCTGTGTTTATATATGTGTATTTATGTATATGTGTCTCTCTCTCTCTCTCTCTCTCTCTCTCTCTCTCTCTCTCTCTGTGTGTGTGTAAATATGTGTGTGTGTGTTTATATACACAACCTTGCTGTATTTTGTTTAACCCCACTAGGACATCACTCCAGCGATAAACACCCGATTACAAAAAGAGACACCATGTGATGGGAATCACTCATGGAGAGGACCCAAACATCGCGTTCAGCCATTAAATCAAATTTATGGCCGGGCTATATTGCGGCCCCTGTGGTGACAGCCGGGGATATTGGGGTAGAAGAACTAGAAGAAGTATAAATCTTTAAATATCTTTGCTTCCATGTATGTAACGATAGCTGCTGTACCAAAAAGATCAAGACAAGACTTGATATGGCAACAGCCGCGATGTCCCAGCTGAATACAATTGAAGAGCAAAATCTGCCTCGCAGTTAACGTCAATATTTACAAATCACTGGTATTTTATTATACGGATATGAGAGTTGGACTCTGACTTGTGGCAATGAAAAAGATTCCGGTTTACAAATATAAATGATGAAGACGCACTTTACGAATTAGTTATTTATATGTTAAAGACAAAATATAAAACATTTGCAAGACACCAGCAGCCTATCTTGGCAGTTGTGAAAAGTCGCAAGCTAGCAATATATAACGTTTTCAGTGTATTTCATTGCGTTTGGCTAGAGTCCCTTTGTCAGTTCCCTACAGTGCTGTGTTACAGTGCTACTATTAGTGAGTATCAGTAAAAGAAAGAACACTAAGATAAAACGCCATTTTGTGTGGAAAATTCCGACGAGTGAATGCTAAAATTTACAGCAGTCAGAAAAAGACGTTCTTCCTTCCTTCTTCACGCTTAACGACTCCTGCAGAAAGTTATACTTATTCGCCCGTTTCTTAATGTTAGTCTTGCTCCTGAACTTGAGATCATTTTCACAGATCTGACTTATTTGTATGCACCCTGTCGGTTCCTCGCCTATCAGTCAAATACAAGGCTTCAAAGGAAACACTCCCTTTTTTAGACAACTTTTACTACAAGCTTGTTACGAGGTGGCGGTTGGGGGTGGGGGTCACAATAGGGCTTAAGAAACCAAATTGGGAATTCCCTAAAAGCATTCGTCTTAAATGACTATTAATGAATGTGATCGTTACAGGCACAGATATGGTGAAACAGCTGATGGACTAACGACACTACCAACGCCCTTGGGTCAAGACAGCCAGGCCCTACTCATCATCATTGCTAACAAATAACACCTGTTTTGTTCATTTCAGGACAACTTTCACTAAAATTTGGGCAAACTTATCACTGCTTATTTCATCTAATTATGTTTTAGTGTGTTTACACGGACGTTTTTTATTCTGTGTGCAGCTATTCGTTAAAACACTAAGCCACCTGCTCTGTTTTGCACAACTTGAAAGTTCGTCTAGTCACATTGAGTACGCATGATCAATTCCACAGCCAGTACACTTATACAGTAAAACCTTTTTCTAGCTAAGCTGTAAGTAACGTCAACCCTCAAATGTAATAATTCACTTACTGACATCTTTTGGAAACTCACAGTGCAAGGGTCATTTCTCCTCGCTTCTTCTCTATGTACTTTATACCATTTTCATTAAAATAGAAACCACACACAAATTTGCAAGAGATGCCATTTCTGACAGTAATTAAAGGGTGCTCGATAATAATTTTGGGGCGACTATTCTGGGAGCAAAAACGATATCCCCCTATAAATAATACGTGTTTCCAGCGTTTCACTAATAGGGGAATAAAAAATGTTTTTTAAATGGCAAATGTTTGGGTGTTTGTATGTGTGTGGGTGTGTGGGTGTGTGTGTGTGTGTGTGTGTGTGTGTGTGTGTGTGTGTGGAGTGAGGGTGAGAGTGGCAGAGTTGACATATATCAGTATCTTGAAAAAAATTAGAATATTTTAACTTGCCAAAAATTTCAAGGAAGCTTATTGTTTCGGGTGTGTGTGTGTATGTGTGCGTACGCGCATACACACACACGGACGTGCGAGTGTATTTGGTTTGGGGGAGAAAAGAGAAAGGTTTCATGGACATCGATGTGACATAAATTTATGCACATGAGGGATGCAAATACTGTGTGTACTTGTATGTGTGTTCATGTGTGGCTGTATGCGGGTGCATTTGTCTGTACCCGGATACAAGAATGGCCATGGTAGGTTATTCTTTTTCATCTATTTAAAAAAAAAAAAAGTGTTTCCCACTCATAAGAATATGTTCCAACCCGTTCATTTTTTCGTTTGGCTGGCTAAAGAATGTCCACTGTTTCAAATAGATGTCAAAGACGTGTTTCCCCGCTGTTTGAAACATCCCCATTCCTGTTTCTATCCCCGTGTGATATTTTTTCCCGATTTCATTATAAATCAGAATTTTAGTGGCCTACATTGGTTTGCATGTTGGCGTTCTTACCGCCCAAGATTGACAGTCTTATGTTTAAATTAGGTCTAGAAATACGTGTGTATGTTCATGATTGGCATCTTTATTCCTAGTCGAAAGTGTTATATTGCGTTATGAGGAGGCATGGAATTTACAGCCCATGGCGATGGCGAGTGTGACTAGAAAGACCCGCCAGCGTTAAGTAAAGTCTTCCACAGTTATAGCATGGGATTGTCGGACCACTGTTGTCAAAATTTGTGTTTACTCTGTTTCTTCTCAGGTGGTCAGCTCTCATCCTTTCTGCAATCATTTCTTCCTTCATTCTCAATCCCTTCCTGGTGTGCTCTCTCCACAAAACAAGGCCAGTAGCATCTCCATAGCATTAAGGCTAGGCATTATTGTTGAGACAATATATTGCCTATGCTTCATATTCCACCTCTCAACCTGCCATGTTTGCCGTGTATGTACACATACGCACACGCATATATATATATATATATATATATATATATATATATATATATATATATATATATATATCGTCGATAGGCAAAGACGGTCATGTTTTTGTTTCGCCCTATCGATAAGACAAAGATACTCAGTTGTTTATTTAATTGCACGATGGTTATAAACTTTAAGTGCTCTGCCACCAGTACGGACAGCTGATGAGAAACTGTCCGCCTGTGTCGCCATCCGCACGTAACTCCGTAGCTACAGCGACGGTCCTCCATTCACCTCAGAGTGTCAATTCTGGTATCCATTTCCTAGAGGCTTGGTGAACCCTGGGAACCGCCCGGTTTCGAACACCGATCGTGGCTGCAGCGAGTCACAGCTGGATTTGAAAGCAAGCCTCCTATCGACTGTGTTAACGCTGACCCCTACACATCGTTTCATTTCCCATTTATTTTGGGTGGTTTTAATCTGTCTAAATTAGGCCTGCCTCCTTTGTTTTTCTATATTTCCATGATCTTCTTTCTTTACATTCTTCTCAAATTCCACATTCTGACTTTGAGCTGTTGATTGTCCATTATTCAAATAAATGTAGCAACTGACATTTATATTTTGATGAGAACTTTTTGAATATCGCAAAACCTCACTTTCGTGGTGCACTGATCAAGTCATTTGCCTCGCGCTCTGAAAGCTCTGGGTTCGTTTTACAGCTGCGTCGTTCAGTTCACGAGTGCAATTTTTACGAAGATCCATGGGGGGGGGGGGTGGGGGGGTGGGGAGAGACTCGTTGCCGCAGGTACGGAGCTCATGTTTTGTGCGATGCTCTCAGCAGACGCCTAACTACTGAGACAGATTGCGCTAAATCAGATTTAGCCATGTGCCGATGAAATCTGTCCTCTCGACTTTAAATGTTAATTTTGCCATTCTAATCTTTGAAAAAGCATCTTCTGTCAAATGTTGTGATTGTTCTCATCGATTCACTTTTGTAACCATTTTCCAGTGTGCATTTATGCACACAATAAAAAAAGCAATATATTCCCTAGCAACTAACAAGAAGGCGTGTGATGATATTATAGCAGCGGAAATGTTCAAAGGAGCAGGTGAGACAACTATCCAACAACTGCTAGAAATGTTTAAAATGAAACATGGTAAGAGGAAACAATGTCAAAACAATGGAAGACAGGAATGATTGTGGAGACAAGGAAATCGCAACAACCGCAATAGTTGAAAAGGAATCACAATATTATCTTTATTGTCAAAATATTTCACAAAGTAATCCTTTATAGAATTAAAGAGGCAGTTTATACATTCATTATTAGAATAAATTAATACGATATATTCAGAATGTGCAGTGTGCACTAGAAATGGTCTAAGTGACTGGTTCTTGGTGGGACACGAAGTGAAACAAGGCCGCATTCTTTCTTCCTTGTTGATTGGCTAATGAAATAAAGGTGCAGAAGTAACACTATCACTGACTGACCGGGTAGACAACAGACAACTGCAAGATCAGGATTTCGCGGATGATACTGTCATGTTAGGTAAACATATTTTTTTAAACATACATAGAAAAACAGATGATTTGTCGCCTACACCCTCCAAAAAAAACCAAATGACCAAAAATATGCTATGACAAAACAAATATATTAAAATTACCAGCAACCGATCGAGTAGATGTCAGACTGGAGATCAAACCCATAAAAGTAACAAACCATTTTATCTATTTGTGTAGCGGTTTTGACTCTCAGTAAAATACAACAAGGGAAATTATGATACGCATTGGCAAAGCAACAAAAAAAGCCTTAAAATATGGAGCTCCATGATTATATAACTTTAAGATCAAACTAAAAGTCCTTAATTCTAACTTCCTTAATTCTAACGTTATTTCACTTCTAATTCATGCCAGCGAACGTTGGAGAAAAACCAAAGATAGGAAACAAAAGTTCAAAATCATGTGAAAATAAATGAATAAAAATAATAAAAATAAAATGGGGTTAATTAAACAAGAGTGAGGAGATCATATAAATGTTTGCACAAATTGGTGTATCAATAATTTAAAAAAAAAAAAGTGGAAATATATAAGGCACATTCTGAGACGAAATGATAAAAGAATTACAAAACAAACACTGAAAAAGGAAACAAGTGGTCCGAGAAAAAGAGGACGTCTAAGGGAAACATTAAGAAGAACATTATTACGAGAGACTAAAAATTATGGACTGAATCCATGTCAGCAATCGAGAGCGCTGCATGCAATAGAGCGGAGTCGAGGAATCGAATGTAAGCCCTATGTGATGTCTAACGGCACACCAAGGAGGATAATGATGATGATATAAGGGCACACACACACACACACACACACACACACACACACATACAATAATCTTTGTTTTAAAAAGACCACAAGTAGAATTCTCAACACTTTTACCGAGATAGTAAGCAAAAGTAAAAAACAGACATGTATACCACTCTTCAGAAGTCAGATGCCACCATATTATTTTCAAATCCACTTTTATATAAGTTCATAGAAAAATTAAATAAAGAATTTTTATTAGTACAAATGGGTAGGAATATCTTCCAATCAAGGTCCTTTATTTACATGAAGCATGACAACAACTCACCGGCAACTATAGTGATTATGTGCAATTTGGTTTGCCGACCCTAAATTTATTCGAAAAATAAAATGTCCATGCAACCAAACAGGTAAAGTAATCGCGCTAAATGACACCCCGCGCGCTATAGCGACTGTTTGTAAGCAATCAGTAGACTCAGGGTTGTTTCACATCCTACAAAAAACCATGCCAATAAGAGAATTCTTGACACTTTACAAATGACGAGAGCTCTAGCGGGTGTGGAAATTCAAGTTGCTAGACCGTTTGCAATATCCCATTCTATTCAAAGCACATTGGAGAGACTTCAGGGGACAGAAAGTGTGGATGATCGCTACTGGCCAGATCGCCTTTGATTTATCAGTAGAGATGTGCCTCTTGTTATCAGCCCTGCACCATCGAACAATGACTTGTTAAACTCTAAAATGAATTTGGAATGTCAGGTCCACATCCTGTAGACAGAATCGCTCTTATTCCAGTTCATTGCAAAACCCATTGCTTGGTGTTGCGAGTACATCAGATGGACAAGGCAACAATGGAGTCAAGTCCTCTTCACTATTGAATCTTGCGTACTGTCACATTCAATCGTGACAGGATTTGAGTTTGGAGACGACCAGAAGAGCGATTTATTGATGACACAATACGTGAAATGAATGGATATTGTAGATCATCTTTCATGGTCCAGGGAGGCTTTTAAAGACATAGCAGGATCCCATTCTACATTTGGTAAGACTTAACAGGCCCAAGATACCAGAACGACATAGTGAGACTAATTGTTCAGCATGCTCTGAAAGCTATAGGTAATGCCATCCTATAACAAGATAATAACGCTGGAACCCATTGGGCGCGTGTTGTAAATGATTTTTTAAATAACACTGGATAATCAGGATGGCATGACCAGCTCGTTCGCCTCACTTTTCTCTGATCGATGTTCCTTGTTCGAAGTTTGTAAACAAATCACACCTTATCAATAGCTGTCGGACAGCTGACTGCATTTATGCTTGATGAATGGCAGTTTGTTTCTTAAAATACTCATTCCTCCTTGCTGCAAATGTGATAAAATGCGGTTTTGAAATGTCCACAAAATCGATTGTGTGACCTTTGAATTTGTGGGGAGAACATTTCCCAGTTTTGTTGTGTTTAAATGTTTCCATTTCTTTAGCGACATATCAATTTGGTATTCAATAAATGATATTTTTACTGTAATTGATTACGTATATATAAAATTTGTTTTGTGGTTTCAACCAAGTAGCTCTACGTCGACTTTGAACTTTGAGAAGTAGTAAATAATTTATTCATAACGATTAGTATATAAACTATTTAAGTGCTGGCTCTTGTAAATTATTGTGATGATTTACTCCACTTTGTCCCCACGTGGCCCTTGAACTTTGACAAGTAGTATATAATTTATTCATAACGATTAGTATATAAACTATTTAACTGCTGGCTTTTGTCCATTACTGTGATGATTTACTCCACGTTCTCCTCAAATAGCTCTTCCTCTAAAATTAACGAAGGTTTGTTTCATATTTTAAAAACCTAATACCGCTAATTGCCTTTTCCACCCTGCACATTTCGAGATTCGCTTAACGGACATCTTTTATAAGGGATATAATCCCACAAGCCGCAGACGGTCTCGAGAGACGTGGCTGACGAATATCCAGATTGCTACGATCTAAAGAGAAAATAATATTTCTGAGCCTGGAGAAAATTGACATCTTCAAATGCTGTAACTTATACCTTCGTTTAGTCCTAACTTTTCTGCTTCTTGTACCACCATTGATCGTCATCACTAGTATTTAGTACAGTGATGTTCTTGTATTTTGACTATGAAGGTAATGGCAACAAAATCAATGACTTACTAATAGCCATGTGTATGTTTTTCATGCGTGCTTTCTGATTTCATAAACATTCTTATGCATCTCCAGATAGAATGGGTTCAATGACAAATTTTAAAGTCTGATGAAATCTCGCCTGACAGGAATCATTTTCATGTTTGTGCTATGACACGCTGGGGTAAAAAGGAAAAAAAAAACGATCAGACTGGCTCGGAAGGGCCACGGTAGTCACAGGAAAGGAAATGGACGGGGCCGATGTTCTCAGTGCTCCAAAAGAGGTAAGGATAAATAAATTATTCAGGATACGACGGTTAATTGGCAACCTTGATAAGACTACGAGAACTTTTTGTCAAAATAGGCGTTGCCAGAAATAAACTCAAAACAGGTACCCACAGAAAAAAAAAGTAAACCAACATAGAACTGTATCTTCAGTCACCATATGCTGAAGGAGATACTGAAGATGGGATCAGAGCACCTGTGGACTTGTCCGATGAGCAGTGAGGATAAACGATCAGTTAACTAACTAACCAACAAACAGTGACGTATATGTAAGTCAACTTGAACAATGTTGATGTACCAGGTGGAGAGAGACACCCCCCCCCCCCCACTCCTCTCCCGGGAGATAGCAAAGTGAGTGATTTCCAGTTGCAGCAGAAGGTGTGGAGATATTTACAATGGACACTGTGGTCTTACTGCTTTTCTGTGATTATTTCAAGTGGAGTGATTGAATATGACGATTATGTCTGAAATGGCTCAATCCTTATGTGACGGTTTTTCCACTTTGTTCTTTAATTCTTTTTTGCGTCATTTTGTAGCTGCATTCTTTCGATTGTAACACATGATGTGAATCGATGACATTTAACTTCTTATTTTGCCTGCTCACTTCGAGGCTGACATATAACGTTATGGTTTAAATCTAGGCTGTGATATCAGCTACCTAATGCATCCGATTTCAGCAAATATTGCCTTATTCGTCTTTTACATGTTTGTTAACGACAGGGGATCTATTGTTCACTCCAAAATAGCTGACTGGAACCCAGAAGAGATACTGACATTTTAAAAACACGCATGCAATCCAGGGTTTGAAACTAATGTGTGAAAAAAATTCTTAGGACACCTGTGAGTCAAACAGAAAAAAAAAAGAGCACTGATATTCAAGAAGATCTGTAGATATCAGAAAAGCGGCCCATAATATAGATCATCTTGTTTTGGAAACTAAAATAGGCTGGCCCCACAAGAGCAAAATCTGATTATAAATATGAGTTTTGCAAAGCATAGTTATTAGAATACAAGGCAAGGAACAACGAAAACAATCAAGGGAATCCTTACATAATTATACGAGGAAATTGGGAAGTAGTCATGAGAGGAGTCTTTTCTGAGGGTTTGGACGAGAGGGCAGCAGTCTGCAGCAATAATTGTTGTATAATAATTTTAATCAGTTATCTGTTACTTGCAAATGTTCCTAGCATGTGCTTCATTATGTGTCAATATTCTTTTGAGACTAACATAAGAGTAAGAGAATGTCAGAGCTAGTCGCTATGTGTTGTATTACCTAAGGGAAGCTATAAATTTTATATAGTTACACTACACAAAGCCAGTTACATGTTTTGAGCCAGATAACAATTATGCCAGTTACTTGTACTGAGTCAGATAGTTACCATGCCAGTTACTTGTATTGAGTCAGATAGTTACCATGCCAGTTACTTGTATTGAATCAGATAGCTACTTTGCCAGTTACTTGTACTGAGCCAGATAGCAACTCTGCCAGTTACTTGTACTGAGACAGCAACTATGCCAGTTACTTTTATTGAGTCATCTAGCTACTATGCCAGTAACTTGTATTGAGTCACATAGCCACTATACCAGTTACTTGTATTAAGTCAGACAGTTACTATGCCAGTTACTTGTATTGAGTCATATAGTTACTTTGTCAGTTACTTGCATTGAGTCATATGATTACTATGCCAGTAACTTGTACTGAATGAGACTCTAACTCTAGCAGTTAGGAGATTTTGAAGACACATTGCTCTAATTTGATCTTTTTTTTCATTAAAGCAAAAGTCGCTAAGATGTGATAAGTAATTATATACTTGTGCACATAATTTGTATTAAAGCTTCTTTACTGAAGCAACAATCGCCAACACATGATAAGATCACATACTTGTGCACCTAATGTGTTTATACTTTCTTCTTATTCTTCAGCGTTTTATCTCGGGCGTCGTCTGGGTCACAGCTAGCACAGTATCTCAGGTCACCGCCAGTTTCCCACCATCTCAAGCTGCTCTTCTAAATTAGTTCACCAATATCTGTCGGGAGTAGATATGGCAATTCTGCCTCACTGTCACGATACGATCTCAGTGGTTCCAAAAGTTAGTACTTGTAATAAGTTCTTCTGGTTCTAAAGAGAGAGGATTATATTTACTCTGCCATTTACCCTAATATTACTTTAAACAAAATTGATTTAAATGTTTCCAGTCCTTAGTCCAGACAAAGCGACTGAGTCTTGGTAATGTTACGCAATTACACCGGGGCTAGAGAATTTCCTTTCACATGCCCATGTTATAAATGTTATCTCCTGACCAGACTTTTGATGAGGACTAATATCAGGGGAATTGACGTGAACCGGTAGAAATTGTGGCCGACGAGAGGTTTGAAGTTCGCAAGTCAGTGTAATTCTTGGCAGAACAGGTGTTTGGCAATTGAGGAATGTTTGATCTCGGGGTCAAGTAGGAAACACAATGGCTTCACTGAACTTTTAACACCCGCCAGTTAGATTCGTTGTAAACTAGATTGGGTCAACCTTAAGAATGTTTGCTCTAGGGATGTCAGTCAGAATTGGACTGACAGGCCACTTGTTAAGCTAACGCTGATCTGATAGGTACTTTCAGAGGCGTGGCTTAAGTCATCGTCTTGAGGGTTGGGTAGAACGGAGTAAAAGGGAGGAGATTAATTTGGACAACAGATTGATACTTATACTTCGAGCCTGTGGAATTCCCCGTCATTAATCGCAGCCTGCCGGCAAACAAACACAGATCGACCTAAAAGGTAATTTTTACGGTCGGATTCTGTTTTGGCGATTGATGGAAAAGTTCCCAGGTAAAGAGAAAATATTAATTTTAATCTTGTAATACTTAGGTTAGGGAGTTAAGCTTAGTCTATACTACCTTTTCCTAATTGTCTGCACATTCTGCTTGAAATAGTTTTTTTTGTGAGTATTCAGTCATCTCAAGTTAGGGAAACTGCTAACTATTCCTATTTCTTTGTATGTTGAGTCACATGTTTTTCAGTGTATGTTTCATATGTGTATAAAATAAGATGTGGAACCTAGGACATTTGCTATAATGTGAAACGTAATTATATTGTTTCCATGATCAGCCAAAATATGAGTTGGGAACTGTGGGAATGATGCCCTAAATATGTGCAGGGATGCTGTTACGTTTGTTGGCCCTATCCATGTGCTTCACTTAATGTGTTCACCTAAAACAGGGGATTGATCACCCAGCAGGGGAAGAATGATGGGTGTATAGGATTTCCGGTCACTGAAAGATAATATGTCAGGACAGCGTGCACATATAACTTGTTTGCGTGTTCAGCACAGAACCTGCGCCACACCTGTTTATGGTCAAATTCAATGTCAGCACTCAGTTCAGTGGATAGTTTCTGAGTGATGACAGACAACAGACTTAGAAAAAACTATCGACATAGCAGAAAAGGGAAAGGAGGAATTGACGCCCCGTAAAAACAAAAGACCTTAGACTAAATGGAGAGAAGTGAAAAGGGAGGGGGATGGGATTATTTTATTATTTTATGTTACAATAAATTTATACATGTTTCTTTGTGTAAGTCAAGAACTCACGTATTTTTTTTTTCATGATTTCAGCGCCCATGTGACGTCAGTCCATGAAAAAACACTTTGTTAGATCGGCCAGCTGGAAAGAGGGGAGAATGAGGTGGGGCGAGTGGGACCCGGGGGGGATGAAGGGGGAAAAAAGCGAAACAGGGAGAAAACAGGAAGGGAAAAGTTGGCAAACTTGACAGTTTCACGGCGTCAGTGCTTTAAGTTAGTTAACCCCCTTACGTAATTATTACCCCCACATCTACACTCAAACCCCGGAGCTGTTTTTTTTGCTGAACTTTTAAATCATTCCCTTTAACCCTCACTGTTTGTGTAAATCAAAAAACTGGGAAATTTCAGTTTGTAAAAAAAAGCTTAGTAAGTTTTTTTAAAGACAGTCGAAAATTTCCAAAGAGTTGTTTTTAACGTTTAATAACGTTAAATAGAATACCTTTTTTTGGGTCAAAAAAATATAATAATTCTTTAATTTTTCTAATAACACCGGGAGAAGGTTTGATGACGGAGGAATCATTTGCCCTGTCTAAAATTCATTAAATATTTAAGCTATAGACATCAAAATTCCTTTCTTTTTTTTGGGTCCAAATTCAGTAATGTAATGTACTTAAAGAGCCAATATGGCTGTTTTTTTGGATATCCAGGGTTGTCGAGAGCAACATAGCTCAATTTTTGTTTTGGTTATTGGTGGAGGAAATGGTGTTAGAGGAACACCCACTAAAATTAAAAACTTTTAAACCCCCGTCAGTCACACTCACATGTTTTGGGGTTGTCCCGGTCTCAATTCCATTTAGTTACCCATTTTTATTTAATGCTTGAAAAATGATTAATCTGGAAAAATTTTTAAAAATTTTTTTCAGATTTAAACCAGTAAAGAAGAGCAGGAAAGGGGAAGGGGGGAGGGAGGGGAGATGGAATGAAAAAAAAGAAGAATTCGAAAAAGAAGAAGAAGAAGAAGAAGAAGAAGGGGAAGAAAAAGGAGAAGAAAAAAGAGAAGAAGAAAAAAAAGAAAAAAAGAAAAAAGGGAAAAAGAAGAAAAGAA
>CAJHNH020002173.1:0-121978 GCA_905116865.2 Candidula unifasciata
CTTGTACAAGCTCGAGAAGTACACGTGATTATGCAGCCACGGTCTGAGAGAGAAACGAGGCGTACACGGTACGGGTCTTTGCCTTTGCCGTCGAAGTGGGAGCGAGAGGCCTCGTTTCCACTTCGCTCTACAATGTGGTTTTAAAGAAAACTAGGATTGCGCGGTAATGAACGGAAACGAACACTCAAAAAACTGGGAGAGGTAGCCAAAAGGGCCTCTAGCTGGCTTTGGACGCAACGCAACAACGTAGGGGACGGGCCTCGATGAGCTGGTCCGGGTGTCTAGTGGAAAAGGGTTTCTCACCCTTTGAAAGTCCATCGTGTCCAAATTGCCTGCCAGTGTTCCTCTGCCACCTGCTAACAAAAGTCCAACATGTGTCCCGTAAACCAAACGTAAGCTTGTCGCTCGGTCGTCCAGGCATGCTGACTGCTTTAATTAGGCTGCCGCGTCGACTTCTTATCTCACAGTACCTTCTGCGAAACCACCAAGTCGTCTTGTCTCTGGCCGAAAGAAAAACACCATCCGGTAATTTCGTGCAGCAGGGAACCATCCCTGAGCTTCATGAACTCAGGAGGGCCCACCTCCGAATGCGTCTAGGAATCGTGGGCCGAAACGCGTGTCGACGAGGATAATTTCTACTGACGACTGGTAGATCCCTGCTGTACTTGCTCCCTGTGAGTTTATTCCTATATATATAAAGTTTTCAAGATACTAATACCCCAGCCAGTAGAGATCGATTAGAAATTACTGACAGATTTCTAAGTTTTGTCTGGCGTACTCAACTTCTTGAGTAGTGTTGTTATAGTGTTAATGTGTGCTTTTCATTTTTTTCAATTACTTTTGACTGTGATTTTGAAAAACAACTTGCACAAAATGTACGAATATTGTTTTTATTCAAAAAAAAATAAAAAAAAAATAAAATACTTAAAAATAATGATATCAACTATCAGCCACAACAATCTACTACAGTTTTACCCATCTAACTTAAATTTAGCATATTCATTAATCATAGAAGTGTAGTTTAGAGTATCAGCCAATGTAATAGAAATTTGATTCAATAGAAATTAATAACATAGTTTCTAAGTGTTGTCTGGCTTACTGAACTTCTTAGGCAGTTTTTTTTTTTAGTAATTTTGATTCATAAAAACTTATGTTCCCACTAGGAACACAACAGGGTGTTGAAAAATTCTCACAGCTGCAACAGTATTCGGAGACAATGTAATCAAGTTTTTTGGGCACACATAATTTAAAACATCCAAAGGTTTCACAGAATGTGGCAGCGTTCGGGATACATCGCATAATTCTTCTTGAAGATCATTTGCATGATCTTATTTGCTGTCAGATCAGTGGTTCGAATGTATTTTGATCTCGCTGCTTATGCCGCCCCATTACGATGCCGCCTGCTGCAGCGAATTCTCTATATCATAGCACGACACGTCCCTTATGTGGAGTCATACACCTGTGTAGGCACTAATGTAAAGATGGAGAACTGATTAAGACATTAAACAAGGAATGCAGAATGCCACATGAGTTGTATAACCCTAAGAAATTGTTGGAGGTCAAACGAAATCAAAATGTCATATCTTTAAAATTGTGAACTCTAATGTTTGATCAGTACTGCTGCAAGACGCTGAAACATGGGAACAACTAACACTCACATTGTTGCCGCTTTTATTAGTTGTCCTCTTGCGGGAGTCATTTTTATGGCTTAGCCATAGATATGGCCTAAAGGCTGAAAGGGGTTTTTGGGACCTCTCCACGGGTGATCCTCGTCCGCATAGTGGCACTTTGTGTCACCGGGTGTTTATCGCTTGTGTGATGTCTCGATGGGGTACAGCTACCTACCTACCAACAACTGACATTAATAATGGTGCTAATAAACTACAAACATTTATTAACAGGTGCCTGCGCAGAATAAAGGGAATAAAATTGTATAATAGCTCCACTCCAGTGGGGCTAGCGTCAACCAACTGCACCAAGGTGTCGTAGCCAATTTAGTTCCAAATTCAGCTGATTTTGGTAGCAGACAGCTTTGCGGTAATTTCGACAGTTGTGTGGTAAATTGGCTGTTGAGAAAGCAATCACAAACTACTGATCGCAAAATTGCCTAGTAAAATCGTAAAAGGCCAAAACAATGCTAGGGTTGGTTCTGCAACATTCGGTGAAGAATACACAGTGAAGTTGTCTCATGTATTATTTATCCTTCTGGGAAAAAAACCTATCCTTAGGACAAAAGAATGACTTTATAACCAGCTGTCGTCAACCATACAGCCCCATCGACCGGGGCATTTTCTGTCTTATAATGGCGCTTTTAGATTACAATCTCTCGTCATTCTATTACCGATCTTACCCAGAAGTAACGAGGTCTACATCCGCCAGGAAGGCCACATTAATCTCCCTTTATTGCTTCCAGAAACAGAGGACTACTTTCTAGATTTAGCAAGAACTCTGTCGTCGTCATTGTGCCAGTCATTTTCCTTCTCTCTGTTATATTCCTTTCCTCGCCAACACTCGTCGTTAGACCAGCTATTTATCTTGTAAGTGTCTGTCTCCTACTATGTCTTGTTTTCCCTTCCATTTATTGACAGACAACGCCTCTCTTCATGTTGATTCAATGATCTTTCACCTTAAAGACGATCACATTTCTACAAGCAGTAAGATTGTCCTATCTAGTTGTAAAGTTCATCGTCTACTTCAAGAGTGTTTCTTTGTTTCTTTCTTGATACATCCGGGGCATTTAATTACATAGATTTTCATGAAGTGGTGTTATGTCCACTTTGTCTTCGTTTTATCCCTTAATGAAAAAACGAATAAATAAATGACAGAATTGACATGACTGGACTCATGACATTTCAGTGGGTGCTCCGACTCCTTCCTTGGTAAACAACAAAGAGACACCATGCTAATAGTCCAAGTTGTAAAGTGGTTAAAGCACCTATAGTTTACCCTCAGTGACGAAAATCGTCCAAAATCTCTACTCGCATCCGCTGAATCATTTGGAGTGATGGATACTCTTATTTGGTTAATAAACAGCATCCGCTGAATCATTTGGAGTGATGGACACTCTTATTTGGCTAATAAACAGCATCCGCTGAATCATTTGGAGTGATGGACACTCTTATTTGGTTAATAAACAGCATCCGCTGAATCATTTGGAGTGATGGACACTCTTATTTGGTTAATAAACAGCATCCGCTGAATCATTTGGAGTGATGGACACTCTTATTTGGTTAATAAACAGCATCCGCTGAATCATTTGGAGTGATGGACACTCTTATTTGGTTAATAAACAGCATCCGCTGAATCATTTGGAGTGATGGGACACTCTTATTTGGTTAATAAACAGCATCCGCTGAATCATTTGGAGTGATGGACACTCTTATTTGGTTAATAAACAGCATCCGCTGAATCATTTGGAGTGATGGACACTCTTATTTGGTTAATAAACAGCATCCGCTGAATCATTTGGAGTGATGGACACTCTTATTTGGTTAATAAACAGCATCCGCTGAATCATTTGGAGTGATGGACACTCTTATTTGGTTAATAAACAGCATCCGCTGAATCATTTGAGAGTGATGGACACTCTTATTTGGTTAATAAACAGCATCCGCTGAATCATTTGGAGTGATGGACACTCTTATTTGGTTAATAAACAGCATCCGCTGAATCATTTGGAGTCATGGACACTCTTATTTGGTTAATAAACAGCATCCTCTCCCAGAAGCTATTGGTCAAGTTAAACATCATGGCGGCCTGGAGAGGACGGTTTTGGGAGGTACAATTTACAGCAACAACAAAAAAACCGACGCAGCGGCCGATTTTCGTAAAGTTGGATACAAACTGCTGGTAGGTAAGTGCTTTGTTCCCCCCCCCCCCCTCCCCCACCGACACAAAAAAATCTTCACGTACAACCAGCATCCCTGAAGGGTGAGCTTTAGGGTATAATTGTGGCTAGGTTATGTGCGCCATATAGAATGGCCCATTGAACGCCACCAAAAGACCGGAAAAGCACTCCTGCTGTGTTGATGCGATCACGGGAGACAGACCTAATTACTGTCCCGATCCACGACGAAGTTGTCTACCGGCGAGCCAATAAGCGATCTGGTGGCCGATGTGTGAATACAAGAAATCGAAGACGCAATTGATATAAAAGCACTGAAAGTGCTGGACTGGATTCCATCCTTGACTTTCAGATGATTGTACTGGATAAAACGGAATGGAGGAATCGACTGCGAGCCCAATGGGACATATAACGGCACAACAGGACAACAAATTGAGGAATCGACTGCGAGCCCAATGGGACATATAACGGCACAACAGGACAACAAATTGAGGAATCGACTGCGAGCCCAATGGGATATATAACGGAACAACAGGACAACGAATGGAGGAATCGACTGCGAGCCCAATGGGACATATAACGGCACAACAGGACAACAAATTGAGGAATCGACTGCGAGCCCAATGGGATATATAACGGAACAACAGGACAACGTATGAGTGAATGTTATGCTAGTGGAGCATCAAGCATACGGTGCTAGTTGTATATGTATATAGACCACATTTGTGAACCACGATAAGTGACGATATCAGGTTGGCTGTCGTTCCTTCACATCACACGTAATTGTACCTATTTGATTCTGTGCAGACGTAGAAGTCAATTATTCTTTTCTTCTTTATTTTAAACGCCTCTCAAGTGTGCATTCGAATCCCAAACGTTCAGACCGCCAGGCATGAGACTAGCCATCGCGCTACCCTGCTCCACAAACAAATTAACTTACAAAGATTCATGTTTTGCGGTTGGGGGGGGGGGGAGCTGTTTTAATATCATTTTTGTTAGAGTATATTTTTTACTTGTCTTTGGTCAACATCACATTACTTGTGTCGTTTATAGTTTGCACTAGTACACACGTCTTTTCTTCTCAATATCATTTAATTTGCACATATCTTTCCTATGTAATGCCTAGGTAGTTACTTTGTCAGGTACAACCTTGGCTGTTATTTTACCCGGTTCTGCCTTGGTTGTTGCTAGGGCTGTACCGAATATTCGCTTCGTATTCGCTTCGAGGCTGAATAGTGGACCTAAAAACTATTCGGTATTCGGCCGAATACTTGCGGTCGGACCGAATACGAATAGTGGTTACCTTACACCCGTTTCTGCATACACTGCGATAGACTGAAATAACTCTCTCATTTACACAATAGTTGTTGCCTAAGTCTGTCGTAGCGAGGGCAACTGCGACCCGGTTGCGTGGTACAGCATCCAGTTTCAACATATGGCTGTGAGTCCTGGACAATCGGTAGGCAGGCCAATTTTTTGAAGCCTCAGAGACAGTATTGCCTGGCATGGAGGTGTGTCACCACACGAACTGATACATGCTACAGGAGTTCGCAGATTGTGGCTAGGCCCACGCCAGTCGACAAGGCACCTGATGATGATGATACGCTATTCGTATTCGTATTCTACCGAATAGTTGGTCTCACTATTCGTATTCGGCCGAAAAGTGAAAATCCCTATTCGGTACAGCCCAGTTGGTTCTGCCTTTGTTGTTACAGTATATGATTTGGCTTTGGGATTATCTTAGCTATTTCTAGTTTTTAGTTATCTACTTTTTTTTTTTTTAATATGCTATTTTTTCACACATCCGTTCTTGTTTTGTGACCACCATATGAAAAGCCTTTTCTGGTCCATATCAGAACTTTTTTTCACTGTTTATAACATTACATTTTCATGTGCCGTTTCTCTAAAACATCACCATATATATTATATGTCCATTTTGTTAACACCAACACTATTAACGTATATGCATACACATGCGTTAACATCACTATTTCTCCAATGTCTTTTTTTTTAAAAGTATCGATCCTAGCCAATATCCCTGTTTTTTCGTGTTCTTTTCTGGTTATTTTCCCGACCTTTCACATGTCCGTTCATGATGACGTCACATTTTGATTGTTCTTGTTAATGGAACGATTTTCTGTCATGTGGTTTCTGGTAAATATCACCACTATTTCATAGGTTGTTGTTGGTGTTGTTGTTATTGTTGAGGTTATTTATATAACGAATTGTACATGTAGTTTCCTATTAATGACACGATCCTGAGTTTTTCCTTGCAAAAAAAAAAAAAAAAATCTTACTTTTTTCCCCCCAAAAAATTAACGCACACGGTCAGGTTTTATGTAAACACCACGTCTATCCAATTTCCCGTGACAAAATCAAATAACACGTGAAATCCCTTGTTAGTAAGCAAGACCAAATCTGAGAGAAAGAAGACAGCTTTTGGGAAGCCAGAAAATCTGTCCCTATCGATTTCATATCAAGCCATAAATACAGCAGAAACGTGACCTGCAAGTGTGTTCGCTGTTTGGTTGTTTGTGGGCGTACCTGTTCAGCTTGCTATATGAAGGCATTTGATCTAGGACCAATGCTGTTTTGACGGTTAGAGAAATGACTCCATTGTCGCAGATTAATAATTTATACACAATCCAAGAAAACAGGAAATCAAGTCAGTGTGTGTGTGTGTGTGTGTGTGTGTGAGAGAGAGAGAGAGAGAGAGAGAGAGAGAGAGAGAGAGAGAAAGAGAGTGACAGAGAAGTTGGTAATAATATTTGGGTCGTCGGCGCTTCTAATCCCCAAAAGTCATGATCAAAAAGGAACTAATTGGCCAATTTCTGGCCATACCGAAACATAAAAATAACGAAAATAGATGCTCGTGATAGACTGACCTGCTTCTGCGATGTATGGATGGGGGGCTAAACTAGACTGGGATAAAAATAAGCAATTACTGTACAAGACCTAGAAGCTCGGCGAAAAACGCTGGGTACGGAGAATTGCAATAATCGGAAGAAGACTTACAGACGTCCTACCGAAATCAACGATTGTCCTAGTAAAAAGATCAACGGTCGGTATTTAGATACTAGACAGACAGACAGTGATTGTCAAGTAATCCAGTTTTGCCGCGACGTTGGCAGAAACGTATTTTAGGACGCGACCGTCGTTCGGATATTTTGGATATTTATGGGAATGTGGCACATTTTTTGGGAAATAAATCAAAGACGGACGTCTAATAGTCAATAACTAATCCATACCTAACATAAATAAAGATAGGCGTGATAGACTGGACGGTAGGGACGGTACGGAACGGAAAGAAAAGACTGGGACGGAATTGCAATAGGAAGCCTTACAGACGCCTACGATCACGACCGAAGAAGATCGTCACAGACAGATAGGCAGACAGACAGACAGACAGACAGACAGACAGACAGACAGACAGACAGACAGACAGACAGACAGACAGACAGACAGACAGACAGACAGACAGACAGACAGACAGACAGACAGACAGACAGACAGAGATCAAAAGATAGATTTAATGACAGATATCAAAAGATAGATCTGGTGACAGATATGAGAAGCAGATATGGAACATGACGGACACACAGACAGACGAAAAGACAGAAATGTACAGGCAGGCAAATATACAGATAGCCACACAGAGAGATGGTGATAAAGTGTACATAGATTTATAAACAGGGCAATGTGCATCCAAAATAGCAAGAAATAGCATGGACGTTTGAAAACGAGTCAAATAAAATCGAAAAGAAGGAAAACAGAGATTAAGAAATAACGATATAGTTAGAATTTTAAAAAAAAAATTTAAATGAAAGTCCAATATTACATTCTGCACGATCGTATTACGTAGACAAAATGTGCTATAAAATGAACAGTTGGATTCAAAAGAAACATCAAAAGACGCATTTCTAAAATCAGCAAACTTCAACGAGGCTCTAAAGGTTTAGATATTGACATTTAGAACATGGCAATTATCACGATTTGTGTGCTCGAAGATAAGTGTATCTTTATCCTAGTGTTTACCGGCTGTAAATTCCAGCAGACATTTCAGGTTGTTCGTCCACTTCTGTTCCAGACTTGAGTTTTGCATACCCACAAAGTTTACAGATCTGAATTATTTATTTGCAGACTGTTGGTTCCTCGCCTCTCAAGGCAATGCACTACGGCTTCGTTGGAAACACTGATAATTAGCTGACATGGATTTACACCCCACCCCCTCCCGGCTCCTGGGGCTACACAATGGGGCACTGGAATACACACAGGATAGATACGTGTATGAAACACCGTCTTTACTGCTTGTGGTGCTTTCTCAATATCCTACCCCAAACAGGGGATATCTACAGGTCACGGGACAGTGTAAAATTTCAGGGCTGCACGCAGTCGTGGGACATAGGCAGCATGCAGTCGTGGGACCTAGGCTGTACTCTCTCGTGGTACGTAGGTGGGTTGGAGTTAGGGCCAGTTCTAGGTGTTTTGGGGTCGTTAAATGCATAAGAAAGCCGGGAAATCCAGTCTTACCATCCTATAAAATATTAGTCTGGAAGGTCTTGAGACCTGGGAATTTAAGACCTAATGGATACTGCAGTCGAATTGAGACCTGTTAAGTTTGAATTTTTTTTTAATTACAAATGCCTCATCTTATCGAATATTGAAACCCAGGTTTCCTGCGTGCAAGACCATCGACTGCAGGTCTGCCTTGGCAGTCTTTCCATCGAAAGCAGACAACTGTAGGATATGGTGTTAGGAGATGACTGTGACAAGGTAGTCTTGTTTAGTTATCACCGTAGTAGCTAGCCGTTTTGTTGACAGGGGGAAAGGTCATGACCACTTTGCTATTTCATAAATCAGTGGCAGTCTCTTTTAAAGATGGATTATAGAGACAGACTAACAAATACAATCTAACAGTGGAAAGACAAAATAAAGGCTTGCACGGGCTACCTCTGTCGGCTAGCCAGTATACTAGTTGCCCACACTCGATAGTGTGGTAAGCACTGATATTGAGAACAAGTGTGCGGTTTTGTTTAGTTACACATTATTATTACACGTATTGAACGGGGAAAAGGAAGTGGGGGGAGGGGGGGGGGCCAAAGAATGAAATTTGATGGTTAAAAAGTCTAAAAGGGCGACAGTTTCCACTATTTTTCCTTTGTTAAACGCAGATTATCCAACGAATGAATCTATCATCAACTGCTGCTAACGCGTCCTGTCAGTGTTAAAACTAGTTATGTTTCCATTTGTTAGAAAAGAAACAAATAGCTTCTGCTGATCATACATTTTTGTAAGGGGGGAGGAGTTTGGGGAGAGAAAAGAAAGGGAAGGGGGATGGGGATTGTGAAGGATAGGAAGATGGAAGAAAACAAGAGACAGGAAAGGGAGACAGAGGGGAAGTGAGAGAGAGCGAGATGATGAGAGGGGAGAGAGGGGAGAGTGAAAGAGAGAGGTGGCAAGAGAGGGGAGAAAGGAGAAAGCAAGAGAGAGAGAGGGAGTGAGAGAGGGTGAAGAGAGAGGACGAGAGAGTAAAAAAGAGAGGTAGTAGGAGAGAGTGGGCGAGAGGGATGAGAGAGAGTGGAAGAGAGTGAGAGAGAGAGAGAGAGAGAGAGAGAGAGAGAGAGAGAGAGAGAGAGTGGAAGACAGTGAGAGACAGGGGGGGAAGGTAGAGAGAAAGGGAAGTAAGTGAGAAAATGGGAGATATAAAAGGGGGAGACATGAAACGCCTAATTCGTTTGCTTGAAATACGTGTTAGTACAAAGTTTTGATTGTTTCGTTTGCTTGAAATACGTGTTAGTACAAAGTTTTGATTGGTTCGTTAGCTTGAAATACGTGCTAGTACAAAGTTTTGATTGTTTCGTTTGCTTGAAATACGTGCTAGTACAAAGTTTTGATTGTTTCGTTTGCTTGAAATACGTGTTAGTACAAACTTTTGATTGTTTCATTTGCTTGAAATACGTGTTAGTACAAAGTTTTGATTGTTTCGTTTGCTTGAAATACGTGTTAGTACAAAGTTTTGATTGTTTCGTTTGCTTGAAATACGTATTAGTACAAACTTGTGATTGTCTCGTTTGTTTGAAACACGTGTTAGTACAAACTTGTGATTGTTCCGTTTGTTTGAAACACTTGTTAGTACAAACTTGTGATTGTTCCGTTTGCTTGAAATACGTGTTAGGGTGGCTTCGGTGTAACATGGTATGTGTTTGTGGCTTCAGCGTTGTGAAGGCCGGATCATAATCCGACATACCAGGTTCTACTAAGCTGTAGAGGATTTGGCAGCAGATGGCCTTGATGTCAATACAGTTATGAGCCTCAAAGCTGTCATAAAGCAAGTGGCAAATTAGTCACAGTAATTGGCCTAGTAAGACCACAAGCAACCAGCAATTTGCTGGAGCTGGTTTGTTTCTTCTTGTACAGGATATGCGACTAAGTAATACTGTTAATAATTATTATTTTAGTATTATTAAAATCATTGTTATCAACACACTAAGCCAGTGATTCCCAAACTGAGCGCCGCGACGCCCAGGGAAGCCGCGACATCTTCACAGGGGCGCCGCGAAAAGATACACTAGTTTTACTTGTCTTTTAGCTCTTATACAGGAATAGTCATACTTTTACTTAGGTTAGGGCGCCGTGGAAACTTATTAATTGGGGGGGGGGGGAAGGGCCCCGCGATTAGGACAAGTTTGGGAAACACTGCAAGCTGTAGACAGGTTCGGATACAATAGAAATCTGTAAATTATTGCTACAAGTGTCTGGCCACTATTAACATCACACACCATGTTTTATAAGAATACATCCATCAACAGAAACACACCCTCAGAATCCTCTCTAGCCTTCCCCTTTCCCCTGCCTATTCCGTCCCTCCCCAAACCCCTTCCGACTCTTAAGGGTCAAAGTTCGCTATCCTAACGCTTATTCAATTTGCATTAGCGCGGCAAGGAACAAATCTGAACCCTTATCTTTTCTTCCAATGACATTCGTTACTGCTGGCATCTGCAGAATAACTCAGTGAGTGAAATGAGAAGAGCTCATGAATAATTCATGTAGACATTCGGCCGGAGACGGCGAAGAAATGGAGAGAGTGATTTGTGAAAATGAATAAAATGTTATTGATGGTTTGTGGGAATGCCGAAGCTAGAGTGTGCCCGCGAGTTGGAGTGAAACCGTCGCAGAATTGGTGCTATAAATTAAGACATACATAATTGAATCGGCGACTGGCAATATGGAGCTAAAAGAGTGTCGCTGCGGTGGCATGTGCAAAGTTGGCAGTCAATGTAGCGCTCTGGCCTGGCCAGCTAGTGGTCTTGGCTAGGGCCATATCTAGACTTGAAGCTATAAGCTATACAATGTCTCGAGTTCCTTGCCGTTTTAATTTACACCAGCTAATCTTAGACAGTTGTAAAATGTATCGTCGTCAAGTACCTTGCCGTTGGCGTGGGCGATCCTGCCTTTCCACAGTCTGCTATCCGCAACTGTATGTATCAGTTCGTGTGCTGACACCCTCCCATGCCATGACAAAAGGATATGAAGAATCTTCTCTCTTTCCGCAAATTTTTCCATAAAAAATATATATACGCCCATTACATATAAAGGATGCTTGAAATATGTCGGTTTTTTTTTTTTTTTTTAAATAAATTAAAATTAATAATAAAGTATAATTTTTTGTGTGTTGCAAAATCACATAATTTATATCATATCATCTCCCAAACGGCTGTAAGTTACAACTTAAACCATGTCTTTTCCCTTCGATTTCCCTACTGCAAAAATTACTGATTTCGCCATCAAAAGAGTTGGTGTTTGAGACCTGTTTTAAATCTCACCAGCACCAGGTGAAAAATCACATTCGTCTCGTCCATACGTGTCTCCGATTAAGCGCAGCAGGAGATAACTGGGGCCAGGCGTCATGACCCAGGTTGGTCTCCCCTTCCGAGATTGTTTAGGATGGTACCGGACCGAAACAATTGTCGACGGAGGATCTTCTACAGATGACCAGTAGACTCCTGCTGTGTATGCTCCCCTGTGCAGTTTTCTTATGATTATCAAAAACAACTGTCACTTGTGGAGAAAAAAAATTAAGGCCCCGGCTGATTGCGCGGCCCTAAGCTGTAGCTTATTTAACTTGTAGCTCAATCGGGCACCGATCATGCCTTCCAACTCCTGTCATGGAAGAGCATTTAGCTGATATATATAACTCCAGGACTAATAACAGCCTCATTGCAGTAGGTATCAAAGTATGCCAGTAAATGTTCTGAGGGCTGGGTTTGGAGGTCAGTTATCCTTTTCTTCTTCGTCTTCTTCACGTTCATGGGCTGTAAACTCCAGCGTAAAGTTGTGGGTGTTCGTCCACCTCCGCAATATAGTCTTGCTTCAGAACCTGCATGCACATCCGTTTTACAGATCTGGCTTAATGCTATGCCGTCTTGAGGTTCCTTGCCCCTCAGGCAGATGTACTCCAACTTTAAAGGATATCCCCCAATTGGTCGACATCTTCAACATGCCTGATGGGGAGGCAGAGTGTCTATTCTTGTTTTCCCCCCACAACTGGACCCCGGAATCCACATGGGAAGAAGGTGTGGTATGATGACAATGTTACTTATAGACTGTCGACATGTAATAGGTATACTAATGTCGCGGATAACACATATCGTTACACACACGAGCCTTGGTGAAAACATTCGTCTGTGTTTCTTCTCCACGCCTCAGTGCTGATTTGCACTTAACTGTTCTAAGTTTGCCACTTAAATTATTAGTATTTTTTTTTTATGGCAATGTGCAGCAATCAAATTGTTATCTATGCTAGCGAAAGTTGAGAAGCACTAAAGATATGCAAGGAAAGTCAAATGAATTTAATAGTATATGTCTGAGACATAAAATGTGATGAATTGAACAAGGAGTGGAGAAATCATAGAAATTGTCTGCGACAATACCTGTATGGACTGGAATAAGACAAATAAGGTAGATATATATTGGACACACCATGAGACGAACTGAACAAAGAATTACAAAACAGGCACTGAAATTTGAAATAAACGGTCTGAACATTATTACCAGAGGCAAAACTCCGTGTAAGAAATCGAGAAAGTTCAATGCAATAGCCTGGAGGCAAGGACAGATTCACTGTGACATGAAGTGTGTGCAGAAAAAAAGAGAATCAGAAGGCAAGCAAGAGGAGAAAGATAAAGACGAAGAGCTATATTTATACAGTAGTCATTCAAAGCAGTCCATACAAAAATTACTAGAAGATTTTTTTTTTGGGGGGGGGGGGGGGGGGGGGGGGGACATAGCATTTTTTGTTAGACATTTTTTTAAAACGCTGCTGTAACAGACACTTTATGTGAGTAATGGGTCATTTGTTTTTCTGGGGAAAAGTGCACTGGTTAGTAATTTTCTTCTTCTCTTGCGCCTTCTTAGAATCCCTTTTATAATGACGATTGGCTTGTTATGGTTTATAGCTAGACTGAAATATCTGAGCCTGTTGGCCTATAACATCCAACTTTCTAAAACAGAAGGAAGACAAAGACCAATTCATGTATACATTTGATGTGGTAAATAAAGAGGATGGTGTTTTATATGAGAGTGAGTCCTTGTTAGCCCGACCCAGTGACTGTATTCCTAAACTAATCAGCAGTAGTAGAAGAAGAAGAAGAAGAAGAAGAAGAAGAAGAAGAAGAAGAAGAAGAAGAAGAAGAAGAAAAAGAAGAAGAAGAAGAAGAAGAAGAAGAAGAAGAAGAAGAAGAAGAAGAAGAAGAAGAAGAAGAAGAAGAAGAAGAAGAAGAAGAAGAAGAAGAACAAGAAGAAGAAGAAGAAGAACAAGAAGAAGAAGAAGAACAAGAAGAAGAAGAAGAAGAAGAAGAAGAAGAAGAAAAAGAAGAAGAAGAAGAAGAAGAAGAAGAAGAAGAAGAAGAAGAAGAAGAAGAAGAAGAAGAAGAAGAAGAAGAAAAAAGAAAACGAAAAAGAAAAAGAAAACGAAAAAGAAGAAGAAGAAGAAGAAGAAGAAGAAGAAGAAGAAGAAGAAGAAGAAGAAGTAAGAAGAAGAAGAAGAAGAAGAGAAGAAGAAGAAGAGGAAGAAGAGGAAGAAGAAGAAGAAGAAGAAGAAGAAGAAGAAGAAGAAGAAGAAGAAGAAGAAGAAGAAGAAGAAGAAGAAGAAGAAGAAGAAGAAGAAGAAGGAAGAAGAAGAAGAAGAAGAAGAAGAAGAAGAAGAAGAAGAAGAAAAAGAAGAAGAAGAAGAAGAAGAAGAAGAAGAAGAAGAAGAAGAAGAAGAAGAAGAAGAAGAAGAAGAAGAAGAAGAAGAAGAAGAAGAAGAAGAAGAAGAAGAAGAAGAAGAAGAAGAAAAGAACCAGACTGAGGAGAGTGGAAAATGAAGAATATACAAAATTGTATGAGTAGGAAGATAACGGCAACACAGTCATTGACACACTACATAGGAGTGTATCACAATAAACGATGACTCAATGCTTACATTCCTAAAACCTCTAACAACAGACCTAGAGCAAGACGAAGGAAACAAACCGTAACAAGTACAGCACAAATATATGCTTCTAAGTCAGTAGGCTGTCCGTGTAGTCAACCAAACTCATCGGTTATGGAATAACAACGTGTACATATTCACTTGCAGAGTAATGCAACAGAAAATGCATTCATGCGCATTTCTACAACACTGCTAGCATGTTGAGACTATGTTAAACATGCATCAGGGAGTCTAATGAAGACAATTACTGCTTGCGGTCACGTTGGCTGACACAGACACATTGACTATTATTTCTGTTCGAATGCCGTCTGTCGACGGGTTTCTTATCTACTAGGTACTCGGCTCATGTGGCAGCAACAGCCGCGGTCGATATATTTCGTTATCTGTAACTAGTGGGCTGGATTGTCAGACAACACAACGACCAGCCGTTATTTGGTGACGGGGCACATAATGGCGCCAATACCGGACATTTGTGACGTGGTCCATTCTTCTGTCCGCGGTTATGTGTGTCTGTCTAGGGTCTGGCATTGTTTGATATGATTAATTGATTGATTAGCTAGTTAGTTGATATGTTGGTTGGTTGTTTTGATAAGTTAATTAGTTGATATGACGGTTGGTTGTTTTGATAAGTTAATTAGTTGATATGACGGTTGGTTGTTTTGATTAGCTAGTTAGTTGATATGCTGGTTGGTTGTTTTGATAAGTTAATTAGTTGATATGACGGTTGGTTGTTTTGATTAGCTAGTTAGTTGATATGCTGGTTGGTTGTTTTGATAAGTTAATTAGTTGATATGTTGGTTGGTTGTTTTGATTAGCTAGTTAGTTGATATGTTGGTTGGTTGTTTTGATTAGCTAGTTAGTTGATATGTTGGTTGGTTGTTTTGATTAGCTAGTTAGTTGATATGTTGGTTGGTTGTTTTGATTAGCTAATTAGTTGATATGCTGGTTGGTTCTTTTGATTAGCTAATTAGTTGATATGACGGTTGGTTGTTTTGATTAGTTAATTAGTTGATATGTTGGTTGGTTGTTTTGATTAGCTAGTTAGTTGATATGTTGGTTGGTTGTTTTGATTAGCTAATTAGTTGATATGCTGGTTGGTTCTTTTGATTAGCTAATTAGTTGATATGACGGTTGGTTGTTTTGATTAGTTAATTAGTTGATATGACGGTTGGTTGTTTTGATTAGCTAGTTAGTTGATATGACGGTTGGTTGTTTTGATTAGCTAGTTAGTTGATATGACGGTTGGTTGTTTTGATTAGCTAGTTAGTTGATATGACGGTTGGTTGTTTTGATTAGCTAGTTAGTTGATATGACGGTTGGTTGTTTTGATTAGCTAATTAGTTGATATGCTGGTTGGTTGTTTCGCTGGCTGGTTTGTTGACTGATTGGTTGGTTGGTTGGTTGGCTGTCTGGTGATTGTTAGGCTGACAAGGTGGTTGGGTGGCTGTCTAATTAGTTGGCTGGGTGATTGGTTCGATGGCTAGTTGGTTGTCTGGCTGGTTGGTTAGCTAGCTAGTTGGTTAGCTGTATGCCTGGAAAGATTATTAGTTGACTGCATGATAGGCTGATTAACTAATTGGTTGGTAGGCTGGTGGTTGTCTGGCTGGCTGGTTAGTTGACTGACCGGCTGGTTGGTTAGATGGTTGGTTGGTTAAATGGTTAGTTAGCTGGCTGGTAGGCTGGGTGGTTACCTAGCCAGTTGACTTGCTAGCTGACTGGCGGGCAGGTTAATTGCCTGGCTAGTTAGCCGATTGTTTGACTGACTGGTTGGTCGAATGGTTGATCAGCTGGCTGGATGGTTGACTGGCTGGTTGGTTAGTTGTTTATCAGGTCAACAAGTCATCCTCACTCAGCTTAGTCCTTATTTTGCATCTCAAGCACCCAGAAAACGATGAAAAAGAAGAAGAAGAAGAACCCACTGCGCATGACAAGCGTGTCGTAAAATAACAAAAGGTGCTTCCTCAGTCGAGAGGTGAGGAAACAATAGTCTGAATAAATTAAGGTAGATCTGCAAAAATTATTTTCACAAAAAGTTAAAATCTTCGGAAGAGTCTAAAGTTGGATGTGGACGAGTAAGCAATCAGTTTACTGCCGAGGAACGCAGAGATGAAGTAGTCTCTACTTGCATCCAGTCTGACTTATCTCAGATGTGTTGACCTGCTTATTACCGTCGAATTTGCCTACTCTCACCCCCACCCCCTTTTTTCCATGTTTTTGCTTAAAATCGGTGTGTACTTCCCCCTGTGTATTTGCTCATTATCGGCGTGCATACCTACATAACCGATTACATTTCCTTTTGTTTGTTTATTATTCCCCGAAGATGATTGTAACCTCTAGACGCCCGCCTGCAGATCGGACGGTCGTGGCTTTTTCTTTGTTCTTTCTTTCCAGAAATGACCTTGACTCTCAGGTCGACCTAGCTTTGATACGCAGTCTTGGGAAGTGAAGGCGGCCGGCGTGATGCTGACCACATCACCCACCAAGTGCCGATTGGTCTATAAAAATATAGGTCTAGCCCTATATTCCATTCACATTTTTTAAGGTTTTCACTTGAAAATCCCATAGTTTTTCTATGTGTTCGCTTATTGGATCAACCCGCATGATTAACCTGCCAGTCTATAAGGGAAATGGAACTCCGCGAATAAAACCTCGAGATTTCCATTTTGCTTAGAACAATGAATCCGTGTCTCAAAATGGCCGGTGTTTTTGTGAGGTTTCTGTGGGACAGAATAAATCCTCAACGGGTCGTCTCAGTTTCATTTGAAACGGTGATGAGCAAGTGTTTGTTGCGTTGTCTGTTTGTCTTGCTTCCACGAACATTTTCTCTGTGTTGTCAGTCAATGCTGTTTTCGTCAACGTCTGTCTGTTGTGTTGTTAACCAGTCTTGCTCCTGTCAGCGACTGTCTGTTGTGTTGTTAACAAGTCTTGCTCCTGTCAGCGACTGTCTGTTGTGTTGTTAACCAGTCTTGCTCCGGTCAGCGACTGTCTGTTGTGTTGTTAATCAGTCTTGCTCCTGTCAGCGACTGTCTGTTGTGTTGTTAATCAGTCTTGCTCCTGTCAGCGACTGTCTGTTGTGTTGTTAATCAGTCTTGCTCCTGTCAGCGACTGTCTGTTGTGTTGTTAATCAGTCTTGCTCCTGTCAGCGAATGTCTGTTGTGTATTTAATCAGTCTTGCTGCGGTCAGCTACTGTCTGTTGTGTTGTTAACAAGTCTTGCTCCTGTCAGCGACTGTCTGTTGTGTTGTTAACCAGTCTTGCTCCGGTCAGCGACTGTCTGTTGTGTTGTTAACCAGTCTTGCTCCTGTCAGCGACTGTCTGTTGTGTTGTTAACCAGTCTTGCTCCTGTCAGCGACTGTCTGTTGTGTTGTTAACAAGTCTTGCTCCTGTCAGCGACTGTCTGTTGTGTTGTTAACCAGTCTTGCTCTGGTCAGCGACTGTCTGTTGTGTTGTTAATCAGTCTTGCTCCTGTCAGCGACTGTCTGTTGCGTTGTTAATCAGTCTTGCTCCTGTCAGCGACTGTCTGTTGTGTTGTTAATCAGTCTTGCTCCTGTCAGCGACTGTCTGTTGTGTTGTTAATCAGTCTTGCTCCTGTCAGCGACTGTCTGTTGTGTATTTAATCAGTCTTGCTGCGGTCAGCGACTGTCTGTTGTGTTGTTAATCAGTCTTGCTCCTATCAGCGACTGTCTGTTGTGTTGTTAACCAGTCTTGCTCCTGTCAGCGACTGTCTGTTGTGTTGTTAATCAGTCTTGCTCCTGTCAGCGACTGTCTGTTGTGTTGTTAATCAGTCTTGCTCCTGTAAGTGACTGTCCGTTGTGTTGTTAATCAGTCTTGCTCCTGTCAGCGTCTGTCTGTTGTGTTGTTAATCAGTCTTGTTGCTGTCAGCGTCTGTCTCATGTGTTGTTAATCTGTCTTGCTCCTGTCAGCGTCTGTCTGTTGTGTTGTTAATCAGTCTTGCTGCTGTCAGCGTCTGTCTGTTGTGTTGTTAATCTGTCTTGCTCCTGTCAGCGACTGTCAGATCACTTGTTTAATATTGAACTTTCGTTGTAAAATGTACAATGTAAATATTTACTTTGTATCGCGTATACTTTATTTAGTACGATCCGTGTTTTGTCCTTCACTACTTGTTGGTATAATTTATGTTTTATGCACCTGACGAGACACACTGAATTATGCTGGGCTCGAAGTTGTACAATATTTTGATTGTGTCTTCGTTATTTTAACTCAGAGCAGGACAAAATGGCTCTGAATCTTTTCAAATATGACAATATTTGGGGTTAAATTGTATTCAAGCTTGGGAAGATTGGGTGAGGGGTGGAAGGGAAGGGGAAGTGAGTATTTAGTGTGTTATAAACAAAGAAATCAGATAAACCAGAAATAATATAACAGCCAGTCTCTAGACAAATAAGTCAGTTACCAACAATAAAAATACCAACGCAAGGTAGACGCAAGCTAAAACTAGAAAACAGTGCAAAGACCAGAAAAAACATGCCACCAATATTACAGTCAATTCAAAGACTATAAATCACACATAAAAGCCAGTCAGATCATGAAAACAACCTAAAAGCCAGTTAGAATACGACAACAACGTAAATATCCAGCTAGTGACAGATATCATTCACTTGGCTATTCTAGTTTTCATCAACGACCTTTGTCTCGAGGCTTTCTATTTGTCTAGAAATGGACTCTCTAAATGAGGGCATGATCAGATTAGAGAACACGCAACAGACTTCAGCAGCGACGTCTGTTAGTGATTAGATATGTTCTTAGACTAGAGTATCTCATGGCTAAACACATTTACTAGAGGAGAGAAGACTAATACTTCTAGATGTAATGGATAGTAACAAGGGGGCTGTGGATATAAAGTAATAGTCAATAACCCTTGTGTTGGTACACGGGGAATACGATGCTAACCTCATATCTGTATTGAACAATTCACTCACGGTGTCTCATTTAGCTGTCTCAGTTTCTAGCAACTCCCGATGTGTGAATGAATGTACCACTTGATTCCTCTTCATATCATAATTCCGCTCACTTACTTTGATTATTTGGTCAGAACATACTTGAGAAATTCGGTCCCCCCCCCCCTTTTACCCTCACCCCCCCCCCCCTCTCCCCGAATGGCCAAAAAAACTTTGTATATTGTCATTTTGGAAAAGAAACAAAATAAAAACAAAAACATTCATGATCAGTACTTCGTCGCCTTGGCATCTCCTGTGATATCTTATGGTACAGAAAAAGTTAATCGAAGTCATACTTTTCGCATGTAATTCCTGTGATATATAGTGCTACCCATTTAGTCCAAGTTAATATAAGAGCTCAGATATTTTTTTTTTTTTTTTTGTAAATCCTTTCCCGCCCAATTACTCATTAGGGCAGCTGCCGGTTTTTGAATGTCTGAATATTAACGAAATATTTTAAACAGCATATTAATACCAACACTGTGCTACCAGTGACAGACTTGGACATTACCAGTGCCAGACTTGGACACTACCAGTGTCAGACTTGCACACTTCCAGTCCAGACTTGAACATTACCAGTGCCAGACTTGCACACTTCCAGTGCCAGACTTGGACATTACCAGTGCCAGACTTTGACATTACCAGTGTGTCGCGCGCCCACGTGGGTAAATACACTGATATAGTGAGGGTGTGGGTTTGAACCTTAACAATGCCCACCCACGTGAGAAACTGGACTATTATCTAAGATATGTTGATCCTAGACAGTCCTGGATAGCCAAGAAAACAGCGAGTGGCTCGTTCCATGAAATGAAAGTTGCTGTACTTGTATCCACAGGAGTAGGAGAAGGGATAGATAGAGATCAAGATAAACCCACTGAGATAATATCAGGACACTCAGTTAACCCCTCCGACTGTTCTCCTCTCCTGGCATTACTTAAAAGCCCCCATCAAGTGATTTAAATATTTGTTAGCTGAAGTAAACTAATATGCACAAAGACACTTGAACCTAAGTACACAATTTACTCAACTATTTTGTAACACCATAAACATGATTTATTTCATAAATCTAACCGAAATAAAATGAACTTGTTTAGGCTAGTAGAGTTGGGATGATGTTATAAATGACATTAAAGTTGTACATAACTTAGCTCGTCAGGACAGTTCTCGGCTTGAGACCCTGCCTATCTTTTCCAGTTTGTCGTCCTCACTGCTTTCATGCAGGTCGTTACACTCAGACGGTCAGCAAATAATGGAGGCCTACTAGTCCCTGCCCAATGTGGGAACTGGAGAATGAAGAAACAAGCGCATATCTGTAGTATCTGCTATAGATGTACACTAAGCATGTATATTATAAAAACATCAAACATGTTTATTTAAGTAAAACATTTCATCTCTCCCTCATTTTCACATTCACTCCTGTCCAATTTGGAAGGGCTTATGTCTCACATTCCAACTGTTACATATTTTGCCTTCCTCTACACAAGTCCTGTAATGATAGTCAAGTCTTCTACGTCAGAGGCCATCTCTCGTGCAGACTCAAATGACAATCAGTCAGGCAGAACAAGTTCTGACATCAAGGCTTGCAACAATGGACGCGCCCAGAATGCTAACAATATTTCTGGGGCGAATCAAATAAGAAATCTCATGGATTTACTCTCCGGGATCAATCTCCGCATTAGCCTCCCGAGAGTTAAACACATTTCAGTGTGTTAGCTGTATGTAATACAGATTCACATTAACCACACGTGACAAGATTGCCAAAGTTTATCTTCACGCTTGTGATTTCAAAAACATGATAGTTCTTTAAATTTCAATGGTAACATCAACATTTAAGTTTTACAAACATTTAAACACATGTGTACGAAAGAACATTTATGACACTATCAAATAGGAAATAAAGCAATGTGACAGTGCCCTACGAGAATGAAGAAATGTCCGCCTAGGAGTACTACAAAGTGATGAAGACACACTTGAGCAAGAAGACAGTTAGATTTCTATCACAAAATATAGATTTGAACCTAATTTCGTTCTTACCTGGAAAATGAAACCACAATGCCAAAAGTTCTGTCTCAAGCTTAGGTTAAGCCCAACAGATGGCATGTGCTGGAAAGAGTCTCATTTACCAGACCTAGAGTTCACCCCTTTATAACTTTTATTAAGCTCCTCCTACATTACGCCTAAAACCATTCTCATTCAAGGATATCACAGCTCCTCCCTGTGGGTAAGTTTATTCGCTGTCAGTCAGGGCTGTGCAACACTTGTTTAAATTCCCACGCTAGGATCTCCTGGTAAATTCATCTGACCAGAGCAAATAGGCCAAGTCACACCTTTAGTCTACTTCACCTGTCATCACAATAAAATCAGACTTTGTCAATTCTTCTGCCCACACTTTCGGTTCCCTGTGTCAATATTGACGATCTGACCGGCACTCCAGTTAGGTAACCTCAGGGGGGAGATAATGGCAATTAGCCCTTGTTATCTGCTCCTTAAGGTCTGGCTAGGAGATAAATATCTGACACCAACAGATGGTGTGCAAATCTGCAGACAGTAAGTCTACGCTTGGCCAGTCTTATCTCTGTACGTTAACACTTAACCTCTGGGAAAAAGTTTTAGTGTTTTAGTCCAGGAAAATTAAATGTTTGTTCAGATCGCCTACTTAGATTAAGGATGTACCCAAATCCATTTATCTCTGTATACTTCGAAACACAAAGGAATAAAAGTAGGTTAAGGAAAGACATTCTGAAGTCACCGAGCGTATTGTCACACAGGGCCAGACTTGGACATTACCAGTGCCAGACTTGGACATTACCAGTGCCAGACTTGGACATTACCAGTGTCAGACTTGGACATTACCAGTGCCAGACGTGGACATTACCAGTGCCGGACTTGGACACTACCAGTGTCAGACTTGCACACTTTCAGTGCCAGACTTGGACATTACCAGTGCCAGACTTGGACACTACCAGTGTCAGACTTGCACACTTTCAGTGCCAGACTTGGACATTACCAGTGCCAGTCTTGGACATTACCAGTGCCAGACTTGGACATTACTAGTGCCAGACCTGGACACTACCAGTGCCAGACTTGGACACTACCAGTGCCAGACTTAGACACTGTCAGTGCCAGACTTGCACACTTCCACTGCTAGACTTGGACATTACTAGTGCCAGACGTGGACACTACCAGTGCCAGACTTGGACACTAAGACTGCCAGACGTGGACACACCTTTGCTAGAATTAGACATTATCAAAGCTAACCTATGTAAAATTAACAACTGCTAAACAACATGCCTGAGAAAAGCCGCCCACTTAACGATCTGAGACAAAGTTACAAATTGATATTATCAGACTGACTGTAGGAACAACAGATGTTTGGTCATTTAGTAAAAAGGCAGTCAGAACAACTATCAATGCAGGCGCTATACATAACAAGAAATACGAAGTGAAAGCAAAAGGCCGCCCTAGGAGAGGATGGATTGATGATATTAAAGTGCTTCTTCATTCACACGGAAAATCAATGGGCCACTACTGCCCATCCATCAATGGAACGCTAACTGTCCTTTCGCACAACACAACGGCAGAAGTAGAAATTGAGGATGGCGATGAATAAAGGAAACTGGAAGCTTGAAAACGGAAAATACACAAAAACAGCAAGCGAATGTTTCGATAAAGATCTTCATCAGCGGAAAAAAGCAACTGGAATAGTTTCATCATCATCCAGTGATGGCCTGCTATGTCATGTGGAGTTCGTAGTTTAGTGCTCTATTCCGTTCAAGTCTAGTCTAGCACCTTTGACCTCTGTCAACAGCGTTCATCTTGAGGTTTCCATCCGATGTCATCAGTTCCTCAGTCCATCTGGTTCCCATTTCAGTGCCTGGTTAGTGCTTCTCTGCTTGTTTCTCTCTGGATGTGCCCAATATATTGCTATCTTCATTTCCTGAAAACTGTAGAAACATGCGGGTATCTATAAATTGTCTTTATTTCTTCGTCTTTCTTGAGTTACCTCTACACCCTAAGATAAAAGAAGAGCGACTAAGTAAGTAAGTACATTCTTGAAGTCATACCATTTGATGTTCACCAGTTTCTCTCAGTGGGCACTTGTTTTTGAAGGTATTTAACTTTGATTTCGTGTCTTTAGTTGTTCGTAAACTGTTTCTGTCAGCTGTTTAAATATAATAGCATTAGAATGAAAGGGACGTCACTAAAAATAAGTTACGGACAAAGAATATATCCTGTCGGGACTTCACATGCCAAACCCAGCTTGTAGAAGCTTTTGCGATTTTACTATCATATATAAACCCAGAACTGTCGATGCTCATTTTGTTGTCAAAATTAACTAAAACTTGTCTCTCATGCCTACCTATTCTTGCCTAGTCTTGACTAGTCTTGCCTGATCGTTCAACGGAAGAAACAAAAATTCGAGCCTCACGCTTTGATGATTGTGGGTTTGTGTCTTGGATGTGTAGTTTGGCTTAACTGTGCAAGTTTTTTCAGAGATCAATGGGGATCTCGATAGAGCTACGGAGTTCGTGCTTAATGCGACGCTATCTGCAGGTGGATAGCCATTGTCTAGAGAGAGACCCAGAAATATGGAATAAATTCGGTAAATTTAAGATGATCTTAGAGATTTCAAATGTGCATTATTAGTAGCAGATGGGTTGTATTTTTTTAAATATCTAAAAAACCATGAGCTCTTAACCCTTTGGCTCGGTACTATGGATGCCGCAACCCTTCGGCCTTGATTCCATGATAGGCACCGTTTTTTTGGAAAGAATGTGACCCTGTTTGCCTACCCTGGGCGTGAATACGGACTACAAGAAGTTAGTTAACCGGTCGCCGTGCAGTCAGTTTTAACCAACTAAGTTAGCGAGTCGGACATACCAAATAGATAGATGTAAAAAAGCAGTTAGTACCCTACTTTCCAGAAACATGGTTTGGGTTCAACTACCAGAGGCTGTGTTTTTATAAACCGCTCGCCTCTACTGGGCGCCGCTGTAGTCTGTCGGCGTAAGGCCATGTGTTCAAATCCCTAGACTCATACATATATAGACCACTCGGTCCACAGTGGGTGATGTGGTCAACATGTTGCCAGCCGCCTTTACCTACCAAGACATTACCTTGCACTCATTTTAGACCAGATCGTCCTGCTTGCCAGATTCCATTTCTTTTCAAAACCGGCGATGCCGATTCGAACCCAGATCTTCCCGTGTGGATTTAGTGGCCTCATTGCAGAGACAACAAAATTGGATCCACTGCCTCTGCCACAAGCATGTCGACTGAGTTGACTAACTGGGGATTTCCTTCCGAAGTCAGAGTTCATTTGCCTGAGTGGCAAAGAACAAACAACTTCACGCAAATAAGCTAGTAAAATGGATGTAAACGCAAAACTCAGGCTCTGGCACAAAGCCAAAATCTAAATGGACGAACAACCAGGTCATTTCACCGCAACTTTTAGTCGGTAAAAAAAAAGAAGAAAAAGAAAAAGAACAGAGGCCTTCCAGCTAGCAGACGATTGTCTAGCCACTACACAACCGAGGCTTTCATGTTTGTTTAACCGAGCCAAACCGGGTCATGTCATGTACATTACTGGATTGTCTGAAGCCGATTACCAGCGGCCAGCCAGTTGGTTCTAAGCCTAATTCATCTGTGGCCAGATCGCTGCTAGTCGGATTACTGGCCTATCGATGTCCTCGTAAGCCAAACTCATCTGGCATCAAACTCTCTACGAGCCATTTCCAGAGCCCTTTACTGGGGGTATTCATAGGAGAAATATTTGTGAGGAATGATGATTTGTGTACAGCTCTCTTTCACCCTTGAGTGTGTTTATGAGAAATTGTAGGGAAAACTACCTGTCATCCTCTGCAGAGTTCGTTCATTGATAGAAAGTGTAGGAGGAAACAATGATTTATGTTCATCTTTCTTCCACCACTGACTGTGTTTATTGATAGGAAGTGTACTAAAACACGAGGATGAGTTTTCATTTCTTTTCCACCGCTGAGTGGGCTCATTAATGGAAAGTGTAAGAGACATCAATGACTTATGTACATCTTTCTTTCACACTGAGTAATTAATAGGAAGTGTACTAAAACACGAAAAATGTGTGTACATTTTTTCATCCATCGGTAAGTGGGTTCATTGATGGAAAGTGTGAGAGAAGCAGGATAATTTGTGTACATCTCTCTTCCGTACCGGAGTAAAATAATTGATGAAAAGACGGAGACAAAACAACATTTTGTGTACATCCTTCATCAAACCACAACACTGGGCTGCAACCCGGTAAAAGTGAAGAAGACAATAGATAGATAGATAGATTCATCCGCTATTGTGTTAGTTAATTGTTGCAAACAAAACTGCCATGGAGAAAGAAATATATGTTAATGAGGAAAGATTGGAAGTGGTGGAAAATTTCGAATATCTAGGGTCACTGGTTACCAACAATGGTGACACAATGAAAGAAATTAAACGGCGACTATCAATTGCTCTTCAAAGACTAAAACAACTGAATAAATTATGGAATTGTACAGATAGAATTACAAAGGTCAGATTTTTAAGAGCATGCATCTTTCCCATTGCAACATACGCCTGTGAGACCTGGACACTTACTAAACAAGCGGAACAGCGCATAAATGCATTTGAATATAAATGTTACAGACAGGTTCTAAGAATATCTTGGGTAAAGAAAAGAACAAATGCATCCATACTTCAAGAGCTGAATATTGAAGAGGGTTGGCTAGTAAAGACAATAAAACAAAGAAAATTGAAATATTTTGGTCACTTGAAACGTCATGGAGGTCTAGAGAGAACAATAATGGAGGGGTATATGCCTGGGAAGAGAGGAAGAGGAAGGCCAAGGAGAAGATGGGTGCAGGATGTGGCAGATGATCTCCAGATGGGTGTATCAGACGCAGGACATCTTGCTCATGATAGGAAGGTTTTCCGGAGGGTTGTTATGGCAGCGAGGTTCCGCGAGGGACATGCTACTGAATGAATGAATGAATTGTTGCGTCATCAGGGGGGAAAACGATTAAAATGTACTTTGTTTTCGGTCAATGAGTATTCATTTTTAAGATTACTGAAAAAACAGGCAAAATTGTCTTCTTTCTCAGCTCTCTGTATTCGTTGATGAAAAGTCCGTGAAAAGAAAAATTTGTATCATTATTTACCCGTTGAGAATATTCATTGAAAAACAGCTATTTGTTTATATTTCTAAGCTAAATGTATCACCAATTATAAGACAACGATGGACAATCACTGATATCACCAATTATAAGACAATGAAGGGAAATCACTAATAACACCAATTAAAAGACAATGATGGACAACCAATGAATATCACCAGTTATAAAACAATGATCGACAGTCACTAATATTACCAATGATAAGACAATGATAACCAACCACTGATATCACCAATTATAAGTCAGTGATGGACAACCAATGATATCACCAATTATAAGACAATGATGGACAATCACTGATATCAACATTTATAAGACAATGATGGACAATCGCTAATATCACCACTTATAAGACAATGATGGACAATCACTCATATCACCTCTTATAAGACAATGAAGGACAATCACTAATATCACTAATTAAAAGACAATGATGGACAACCAATGAATATCACCAATTAAAAGACAAAGATCGACAATCACTGATATCACCAATTATAAGACAATGAAGGACAATCACTAATATCACCAGTTATAAGACAATGATGGACAATCACTGATATCACCAATTAAAAGACAATGATGGACAACCAATGACTATCACCAATTACAAGACAATGAAGGACAATCACTGATATCACCAATTATAAGACAAGGATAACCAACCACTGATATCACCAATTATAAGACAATGAAGGACAATCCCTAATATCAGCAATTATAAGACAATCACTAATATCACTAATTAAAAGACAATGATCAACAACCACTGATATCACCAATTACAAGACAATGAAGGACAATCACTAATATCACCAATTATAAGACAATGATGGACAATCACTGATATCAACATTTATAAGACAATGATGGACAATCGCTAATATCACCACTTATAAGACAATGATGGACAATCACCCATATCACCTCTTATAAGACAATGAAGGACAATCACTAATATCACTAATTAAAAGACAATGATGGACAACCAATGAATATCACCAATTAAAAGACAAAGATCGACAATCACTGATATCACCAATTATAAGACAATGAAGGACAATCACTAATATCACCAGTTATAAGACAATGATGGACAATCACTGATATCACCAATTAAAAGACAATGATGGACAACCAATGACTATCACCAATTACAAGACAATGAAGGACAATCACTGATATCACCAATTATAAGACAAGGATAACCAACCACTGATATCACCAATTATAAGACAATGAAGGACAATCCCTAATATCAGCAATTATAAGACAATCACTAATATCACTAATTAAAAGACAATGATCAACAACCACTGATATCACCAATTACAAGACAATGAAGGACAATCACTAATATCACCAATTATAAGATAGTGATAGATAACCACTGATATCACCAATTATAAGACAGTGATAGACAATCACTGATATCACCAGTTATAGGACAATGATTGACAATCACTAATATCACCAATTATAAGACAGTGATAGACAACCACTGATATCACCAATTATAATACAGTGATAGACAATCACTGATATTAATAATTATTAAAAAATGATGGACAACCTCTAATATCACTTATTATAAAAAATGATGGACAACCTCTAATATCACTTATTTTAAAAAATGATGGACAACCTCTAATATCACTAATTATAAATAGTGATGGACAACCTCTAATATCACTAATTATAAAAAAATGATGGACAACCTCTAATATCACTAATTATTAAAAAAAATGATGGACAACCTCTAATATCACAATTATGAAGCAAAGAAGATGGCAATTTACTGGAAAAGTCCTGATAATCGGCCAGAGAATCTCCAGACAAGCACTGAAATGTCAAACAGTTGGATTGAGGAAACAAAGACGACAAATAAAACCCTAAAACGAACTTTGATGAGAGACCCAAAATGTACAGGAACTGGGTTTCATCCCTAATATCAAAAAAGTTGTATAGGATGGAACATAGTGGAGGAATGCACTGTGAGCCCAGTGTGACATACACCCATTCCTAAATCAGTAACTCTCTCTCTCTCTCTCTCTCTCTCTCTCTCTCTCTCTCTCTCTCTCTCTCTCTCTCTCTCTCTCTCTCTCTCCATGTCACCTTCTCACTCACCAGTTCACTGTCTCACATATTCCCTTACCGATATAATTCAATAACTCTCTGCCTCGCCCTTTCTTTCCTTCTTGATCTCTCACTTACCTTTTATGTGCAAGCAGTGAGCCACAAGGGAAGAATCCAAGAGGGGTCTACTAGCCCAATTGGTAACCCTTTGAAAATAAAGATCGTTCGTTTTTTCGGTCTCTGTCTGTCTGTCTGTCTATATATGTCCGTTTTTCTGTCTGTCTGTCAGTCAGTTCGTCTTTCAGTCAGTCAGTCAGTCAGTCAGTCTGCCTGCCTGCCTGTCTGTGCCTGCATGTCTGTCTGTCTGTCTGTCTGTCTGTCTGTCTGTCTGTCTGTCTGTCTGTCTGTCTGTCTGTCTGTCTGTCTGTCTGTCTGTCTGTCTGTCTGTCTGTCTGTCTGTCTGTCTGTCTGTCTGTCTGTCTGTCTGTCTGTCTCTTTTTGCGGCTGTTTAAATATAAAACGCAACTGTTAGCAAAAGCTTAAACGTGTAAAAATTTTATCTCTTGTTAAATTTCCACCAGCTTTTCGAACACAGACTGAGTTTAGCCTGACCAGTATTATATTTCCAGAAAAATTGTGAACACAGACTGAGTTTAGCCTGACCAGTATTATATTTCCAGAAAAATTGTGAACACAGACTGAGTTAATGTGCTTGTATAAACAATGTCATATGATCATCATCAGAAAATGTACACATGTAGAGTTAACAATATTAAGAAAGATCTATATTTGTTTACTTCTCTCACAGACTGGAAGATATTGTGCGGACACTAGTGCTTTGGTTAACAGTGTGGCAAAGTTTCAGTTCTTATCACTACAACAGTTTTTTTTTTTTATTATTAACTTTCAATGTAGAAATTAGATGAAGAATACGACTTAACTCGTCGAACATACAATTCGATAAGAAACATGAAAGACAAAATTGTATGGTTTTCTGACAAGAATTCACTGGTACCAAACCACCGCAGAGGGGCAATTTTAAGAAATATAAAATAAATGGAACAAGGTGAAAACCATTTCTAACATAAAGCGACGACGCCAAGAACAACAATAAAATATGAAATTAACAGCTTCTTTTGCACGGCGATAGAAAGATCCTTGTTAAATATCCCTACCACAATTCCCCCCCCCCCCCCCCCCCCCCCCCTTTTTTTTTTGAAACTCCTCCATTCATTTTTTCGCAATACATCATTGTAAAAATTAGAGGTAGAGAGGAGGAAGAAGAAGAAGAGGCAGATATTATTATTATCTTTAATTCATAGCTGACACGTGACCCAGCTTCTAACATGGGAGCGAGGCATTTATTTGGCAGATACTACCAATTAACATAATTATTATCATATCAGGCACTTGACTATTCATTTTCATTTATTTATTTTTTTCACCTATGCTGTCTTCCTTTCGCTGTTGTGTCCATTTTTTTTAACCCATCTGGTCTGTAAAAACATCATTTTCTAAGTTTTTTTTTTTTTTTAATGTAGATTTGTGTTCTACATATAATTGTTTGTCTACGTTTGTGTAGAATCATCACTCATTCATGCTTCCGATGACTGATTTACTAATGGGGTGCTTTACACGAGGGACTGACAGTTTTCACACACACACACACACACACACTTGCACACACACTCACTCACACACACACTAATACTCACTCACACAAACATTCAAACACTCACACACTCACTCACACACACACTCACATATACACACACTCACACACATATTCTTACTAACACACTCACATGCTTACACACACTCACAAACACACATACACAATCACACACATATACTCACTAACACACTCACATACTCACATACACACACGCACACACACACACACATACACACTTACAGATAGACAGGCGAACAAACACATAGGTGGACGTCTTGACGTGCTATGGCACACAGACAAACACATAGACAGATGAATGGACAAGCAGACCTACTTAGACAGACACATACATATACATTCTCCAAACCCCACACGTGCAAAGTCTCACATTTCTTACTGCCAACATTATTACCTGTATTCCCCAGTTTGTGGAGGTAGCAAACAATGGGGAGGATTTTATAGCTACGTTAGTCTCCCCAAACAAAGCAGGTCACGTTCCAGTGATTATTTTTTAGGGGCTGGTCTTTCTTTCTGCAGGTTACGGGTGTGCCTCTCTGTTGTTTGCTTTATGGCTTGTCTTGTAGTTACGTTTTTATTCCCAGAACGAGAATGCATGTGACATAGGTTTCATCACTCTCTAAAAGGGATTTGGATTAGGTTTCATCACTCTCTAAAAGGGATTTGGATTAGACTCAGTTTGTCAATGTTTTTAGAGTGTTACAAGTGCTATCTTGCTGAAATATACAACGCGCGAAATCAACGGCATTGCGAGAAACCCCCGTAACCGTGTAGCAAGGCATCGTAGCTCAAGGTCGACAAATCAGAAGTGAGCTGGGCCGAAGGTAGACTAATTAGAAGTTAGCTAGTGTGTAACACTGTGTAAATTGGAAGATTAACGTTTGTATAAACGGGAAGTGAAAAAGGGGGAGGGGGTGCGTACATTGAGTCTGATGATTTAGAGCCGGGTGGCTAGTGTGGTCACCACGGACTGTGCATGTTGGGATTTAATTTTAGACCCAGACAGAAAAAAAAGGAAAAAAATGTTACCTTTTCTAGCTTTCCAATGTGGATAAGATATCATCGTTCTAACCATTCGGCAACAGCTCCTATTGTTTCCATTCGTATCCTGCTTCTTGTTCTGAAAGTCCATGCTAGTTTCGTTGGTAGTCATGTCCACAACCTTCTGTGTCGTGTTCTTTCAACTCTGACACAAATGATCCTTCTTGCAATGATGTCAAACTGAAGATACTGGCCAGCATTTGTTCTCTCGGTCTCTCTCTCTCTCTCTCTCTCTCTCTCTCTCTCTCTCTCTCTCTCTCTCTCTCTCTCTCTCTCTCTCTCTCTCTCTCTCTCTCTCCTCCAGCTTTCCTACTATCACGATGTACCCTAGTTTTCTCCTTCTCGTCACATAACCAAAGAAAGTAGATTGTCTATTTATGATGTGGGCAATCAGTTCTCTTTGTGAGGTTTTTTTTTTTTTTTTTATATCGGTATTACTCTTTTTATCTGTCCAAGATATTCTCATCGATGGTCTATAAAACCACATCTTCGCAGCTTCAAAATAATTATTCAGTAATCTACCAACTGTGCATGATTCACCGCCGTATAACAGTAAAGGATTATAGAGCTTTTGAGAATTCTCTTTCTCAGCTGAATTGACAAATAAAATTTGCATAAAATATTCATTTTGTAAAATGCTGCCTTTGCTTGAGTGATTCTACATTTAAATTCTTAAATACACCTTCCATCTGACGTTATCAGGGTACCCAAGCACTTAAACATATTTCGACATTTTGTAGCCTCTCTATTCCTCATTCTGTTTTCCAACTATTGTTGTTTTTACACAGCTTCGCTTGTTTATAGCCATGTTAATCAAATGCAACAGCATAACATCACTGAGCGATAGAAACATTATATGTGGGTGTTATGTTTACATATACGGACAAAATCAATCCAACCAGTAATATTAACATAATAGTTCAACAAACAGTTCTATCACGAACACATGCGAATGTTATGATTTCTATACAATTCTTCTTGTTTTTCATTGGTTTTTCGCGCTATTTTGCACGATTAGATATAAACTCATATGAACGCAATATGTACGAAATTGCGAAATCTTTCATCAAGTTTTAATCAGTTTCTCTGCCGACAAACCCCCGCCTCAGCCTCGAACCACACGACCAGGGGACACTACTGCCTGGGTGTTTGTCTGGCTTCTACATTTCGTGGACTTGAGTCACGAGAGCAAATGTTCGTTTCCATGGCAGCGACAGGAAGCGAGGAGAGAAAAGGGATTGTATGAGTTCCGTCACCGCCATCTTGATACTAATTACTTGTTATCATGCGACTTTTAGCCTGTTAACAGTTGCTTTGGGGAAAATCTTTCAGTTAGCTGACATTTTGGGGCAGAACTCTATCTGTTAATCGGAATTTCTGAGATAATTTACTGTTAATAAATATTGTTTAGATAAATCTACCTGCTAGTCGATTTTTCGGGGGGTAATTCTTTCTGTTGGTCGACACTTCTTGGATACATATGTCTGTATTTGTTTGAATAACTTGATGTGTTAATTTTTTTTTTGGGGGGGGGGGGGAGGGGGGGGGAGGGGGGGGGGGGGGCGGGGTTCTACGCTAGTCGACATCTTTTGTGTAACTTGTCTATTAGTCTAAACTTCATTGACACATCTTTTTGTTAGATAACATTATCAGTTGCAATTGTTGATCAACATTGTAAGTCGACAATGTTAGTCGACAGTGTTAGTCGACAATGTTGGTCGACAATGTTAGTCAATAATGTTAGTCCAAAAAAATGTGGCTATCAATGCTGGTCGACAATGTTAGTCAATAATGTTAGTCCAAAAAAATGTGGCTATCAATGCTGGTCGACAATGTTAGCCAATAAAGTTAGTCAACAATGTTGGTCACTAATATTGTTCAACAATCCTATTCGACAATGTGGGTCAACAATGTAGGTCCCAAAAAAATGTTGCCAACAATGCTGGTCGACAATGTTAGTCAAAATAGTAACAATACCAGTCAATAATGTTCGTCATTAATGTTAGTTTAAAACAACTGACTTTTAACCCTAACAGGACCGCCTAACGAGCGAAAACACAGCCAGTAACACAATCTGCCAACCTTCGGATTAAATAACCCTGGTGCAAGTCCCAAAATCCCGTTCAATCGTTAGGTTATACTTAGGGCCCTTGACAAGAGCCGGGATGGGGCCTGAAAACAAAAAAAATGTGTCACATGTCGGGGTGGATGTATTTTCCTCAAAGTCTACAAAATTAATCAATTATATATTTGGAAATTGTTAGTCAACGAAGTTGGTTGACAATACTATTCAATGCTTTTGTTCACAAATGGTAGTCAGTAAGGTTAAAAAATAATGCCAGTCAACAAAACTGGTCAACAATGTTACTCGACAGCGTTAGTCAACAATATTAGTAGACAAAGTTAGTCAACAACGTTAGTCGACAGTGTTAGTCAACAATGTTAGTCGACAGCGTTAGTCAACAATGTTAGTCAACAAAGTTAGTCAACAACGTTAGTCGACAGTGTTAGTCAACAACGCTAGTCGACAAAGTTAGTCAACAATGTTAGTCGACAAAGTTGGTCTACAATGTTGGTCGACAGCGTTAGTCAACAACGTTAGTCGTCAGTGTTAGTCAACAATGGTAGGCGACAGCGTTAGTCAACAATGCTAGTCGACAAAGTTAGTCAACAATATTAGTCGACAGCGTTAGTCAACAATCTTAGTCGACAAAGTTAGTCGACAATGTTAGTCGACAAAGGTAGTCAACAAAGTTAGTCGACGAAGTTAGTCAAAAGTGTTAGTCGACAAAGTTTGTCAACAATGCTAGTCGACAAAGTTAGTCAAAAATGGTAGTCGACAAAGTTTGTCAACAAAGTTAGTCAACAATGATAGTCGACAAAGTTGGTCTACAATGTTGGTCGTCAGCGTTAGTCAACAATGGTAGTCGACAAAGTTAGTCAACAATCTTAGTCGACAAAGTTAGTCGACAATGTTAGTCGACAAAGGTAGTCAACAAAGTTAGTCGACAGCGTTGGTTAACAATGTTAGTCGACAAAGTTAGTCAACAATGTTAGTCGACGAAGTTAGTCAAAAGTGTTAGTCGACAAAGTTTGTCAACAATGCTAGTCGACAAAGTTAGTCAAAAATGTTAGTCGACAAAGTTGGTCAACAATGTTGGTCGACAGCGCTAGTCAACAACGTTAGTCGACAGCGTTAGTCAACAATGTTAGTCGACACAGTTAGTCAACAATGCCAGTCGACAAAGTTAGTCAACAATGCTAGTCGACAAAGTTAGTCAACAATGTTAGTCGACAGCGTTAGTCAACAATGTTAGTCGACAATGTTAGTCAACAATGTTAGTCGACAAAGCTAGTCAACAACGTTAGTCGACAGCGTCAGTAAACAATGTTAGTCAACAAAGTAAGTCAACAATGTTAGTCGACAAAGGTAGTCAACAATGCTAGTCGACAAAGTTAGTCAACAATGTTAGTCGACCGCGTTAGTCAACAATGTTAGTCGACAGCGTTAGTCAACAATGCTAGTCGACAGCGTTAGTCAACAATGCTAGTCGACAGCGTTAGTCAACAATGCTAGTCGACAGCGTTAGTCAACAATGCTAGTCGACAGCGTTAGTCAACAATGCTAGTCGACAGCGTTAGTCAACAATGCTAGTCGACAGCGTTAGTCAACAATGCTAGTCGACAAAGTTAGTCATATGTGTTAGTTCAACAATGCTGATGATGTATAGTTACCAAACCAATCCCGCAGAGCAAAGTCTAGCGCTCTTGCCTATAAGCGTGGAAGGTAGAGGTTAAATCCCAAACAGACTGACTTTAAAAATTGACAGGTGAGCTCATTTGTTCACCAAGCTTTAGAAAGTGAACCAACATATAGATGGACGACACCACAGAATAAAGAGAAGCATACTTAAGGAAATTTGCAATAAATTAAAGTATACTGCATCTTCTTTCCGTCTGGTTGTTCGTCCACTTTTGGATGTTAGCCTTGTTCCAGAACTTTAGCAGCGTGCACACTACAGATCTCTCTGGCTTGCATACAGACTGTTGGTTCCTCGCCTTCTCTGCAGCTGCACTTCAATTTAGAAGGACACATCCCCAATCTGTCAAATTTTACAATATGCTTGTTTGGGGTGGAAAAAAAGGGGGAGGGGGGGAGTAGGTCAATTTCCCACATCGCCCACCCCGAAACCAGAATCCCGGAACACGCACGGGGAACAAGTGTGTACAAGGTGCCAAAAATTAACAGGAACAACGGAAGCTTGGCGATTCGTTTGGTGACAGTTAATATCTCAATATATACATACTTGATAAAAGGTACAACAATTTCTTACAGAAAGGCCCAGCATTGTCGACATGAAAGGCACAGCACGGTCTAAATGAAAGGTACGACACCGTCTAAATAATTTTCACGACATTGTCTTAATGAAGGGCACGACATTGTCTAAATGAAAGGCAGGGCATGATCTTAACAAAAGAAACGACATTGTCAAACTAAAAGGCACGACGTTGTCTAACTAAAAGGCAAGGCGTGGTCTAAACAAAAGGCACGATATTGTCTAACTAAAAGGCACGGCGTGGTCTAAACAAAAGGCACGACAATGTCTAACTAAAAGGCACGGCGTGGTCTAAACAAAAGGGACGACAATGTCTAACTAAAAGGCACGGCGTGGTCTAAACAAAAGGGACGACAATGTCTAACTAAAAGGCACGTCTTGGTCTAAACAAAAGGGACGACAATGTCTAACTAAAAGGCACGACGTTGTCTAACTAAAAGGCAAGGCGTGGTCTAAACAAAAGGCACGATATTGTCTAACTAAAAGGCACGGCGTGATCTAAACAAAAGGCACGACAATGTCTAACTAAAAGGCACGGCGTGGTCTAAACAAAAGGGACGACAATGTCTAACTAAAAGGCACGGCGTGGTCTAAACAAAAGGCACGACAATGTCTAACTAAAAGGCACGGCGTGGTCTAAACAAAAGGGACGACAATGTCTAACTAAAAGGCACGTCTTGGTCTAAACAAAAGGGACGACAATGTCTAACTAAAAGGCACGGCGTGGTCTAAACAAAAGGCACGACAATGTCTAACTAAAAGGCACGGCGTGGTCTAAACAAAAGGCACGGCATGATCTAAACAAAAGGCACGGCATGATCTAAACAAAAGGCACGGCATGATCTAAACAAAAGGCACGGCATGATCTAAACAAAAGGCACGACAATGTCTAACTAAAAGGCACGGCATGATCTAAACAAAAGGCACGACAATGTCTAACTAAAAGGCACGGCATGATCTAAACAAAAGGCACGACAATGTCTAACTAAAAGGCACGGCATGATCTAAACAAAAGGCACGGCATGATCTAAACAAAAGGCACGGCGTGGTCTAAACAAAAGGCACGGCATGATCTAAACAAAAGGCACGGCATGATATAAACAAAAGGCACGACAATGTCTAACTAAAAGGCACGGCGTGGTCTAAACAAAAGGCACGACAATGTCTAACTAAAAGGCACGTCTTGGTCTAAACAGAAGGGACGACAATGTCTAACTAAAAGGCACGGCGTGATCTAAACAAAAGGCACGACAATGTCTAACTAAAAGGCACGGCGTGGTCTAAACAAAAGGCACGGCATGATCTAAACAAAAGGCACGGCATGATCTAAACAAAAGGCACGACAATGTCTAACTAAAAGGCACGGCATGATCTAAACAAAAGGCACGGCATGATCTAAACAAAAGGCACGGCAAGATCTAAACAAAAGGCACTACGTGGTCTAAACAAAAAGCACGACACTGTCTAACTAAGAGGCATGGCGTGGTCTAAACAAAAGGCATGGCATTGTTTAAATAAAAGACACGGCACTGTTTAAATACAAAGTTACCACATTGTCTAAATTAGGGCACGGAATTGTCTAACTGGAGCTGTATTTACTACAGTGTCTATTGAAGATTACAATACTTGTCAACAGTCACAAATCAGTCGTTCACAAAACAGTCTACACAACGGCAGATAAATCGCGAAATCACCATTAAACACCAGCTAGCATTACCCCCAGAGCCGCCGTGGTCTAGCGCCTAGGCTCCCACGTTGACACAGCCTTAACTGTGAAGTCCTGAGAAGTAAAGGCGGTCGGTCGGTGTGATGTTGAAGACATCAATCATCGATTGGTCTTGTCGTAAGCTTAGTTGGCGGAATGTATCCTCGCCTGGAGATCCCCTATAATCCCTCCTAAACTAATGTTTTACAGGGCTCTAAATAAAATTGTCTAGGGGAAATTTATTGGTCCCTGAGTTCATAGAAAGGAAGGGAATTCAATACAGTCTGATAACTCAGATAATTATACGAAAAAAAAAAAAAACTTGTGAATACTCAAAGTTCAATACATTCCTAATTGAACTCAAAGTAATTAAAGAGTAAAATACTTTATCAAACAAGGAATTCAAAAAGATACCAATTGACATAATCTGTAGTTTAGTTATACTAAATCAACAAATTTATTAACACCACGCAACCTAGAATATCCCTTTCAATTATTTAACAACTCAAAAAGAAAAACATCATTTAACACCGAAGCAATCCAAATCAAGCTCAAACGTCACTCAGCTTTAAATTTATTCCGGTGGAATACAGCATTCCCTGTCGAATGGAACAATATAACTTGCAACTTTAGTAGTCATTGGCTGCCCTCAATGTGTGGTCTGTTTAGTTAAATTCTGATCTCGGTTCTTTTCATTCTACATACAGTTGTTGACAATCTACGGTGGTTATATGGAACCTGGAAAATACATCAATTATCCTTCTGGTGAGGATTATGCTGACAAATCTGTGGCCGGTTGTAGTCTCGCGGTGTTTGTGGTGTTATCAGAGTAGTTAGGGAGAAGAGCAAGGTATTACATACACTGTCGGCTCTCCTGTCAAATCCAGACGAAGAATAAACAGCCGTGGACGAGTTAGTCAGAGTTCTCTCCCTTGGCCGCACTCCGAACAGTAATCGGAAAACAAACGAAATAAACGACACACTTACCTATTATCCTGCGGTTGCGTGTAGGGCTGCGTACGGTTTCGTGAGGCATTGTGAATGGTTGTGTAGTCATCATCATGCGGTTGTTGGGTTAGAGTTAGGGGTAGGGTTAGGGTTAGGGGTAGGGTTAGGGTTAGGGGTAGGGTTAGGGTTAGGGTTAGGGTTAGGGTTAGGGTTAGGGGCAGGGTTAGGGGTAGGGTTAGGGGTAGGGTTAGGGGTAGGGTTAGGGTTAGGGTTAGGGGTAGGGTTAGGGGTAGGGTTAGGGTTAGGGTTAGGGGTAGGGTTAGGGGTAGGGGTAGGGTTAGGGTTAGATGTGAAAATTTTGACGTAGGATTTGGAAATACTGGCCGACAATATGATGTTTGTGGGAGTGGCGCCACTGAAACTCTGCCAAATATGACGCCAATAGCGTGCGACTGGTGCCCCCAATCGTTGGCGAATTGTGCGTTTGACCAGCATCCAGAGGCCCTCGATTGTTAGTGTGTGTGTATGGGACTGTGCGCGATTATAGGGAACTCCGGCGTCAAATTTGTCAAATCTAACGCTAAACCTAACCCTACCGCTAACCCTAATCCTACTCCCTAACCCTAACCCCTACCCCCTAACCACGCAAATTTATCGATCACTAAAGCATATAATTCGGCAAACGCCAACAAACAAAACATAACCAAAAAAAAAAACACCCAGAATTGCCCTGCAGCGTCGAAAAAAAACCGGATCTGGGGGAAACAACCAAGCAATGGCAGCCCTGATGTCGACGTGACTGTCTTCTTTGTTTCGTTGTGGCTTTTCCGATCATTGTTTGGAGTGCGGCCAAGGGAGAGAACTCTGACTAAGTCGTCCAAGGCTGTTTATTCTTCGTCCGGATTTGACTGGAGTACCTAAACCTCACTAACATTTTATAATATAATTTATACATCATAATTATTTGCTCTATCATATGAAACTCGACATAATGTAGTAGACCAACTCTCACATAAGAATGGGACAGTGTAGTTCGAGTCCCGACAGACACAGGTCGAGTTCGCCTTGAATGGACACCAAGTATAGTCATGGGAAGCAAAGGCGGCAGGTGTGATGTTGACCACATCAAGGTGCCACTTGATTTATAAAACAAAGGCCAGCTCTATATGCCTATGCAGCTGACGACGCGACAAAGGATCCTTCCCTGTTACTCAATGTTTATGTTTCATAATATAATAAATATACGCAATGTAGGGTATACACAACTGATGATACCGCATGGCGCTGGATGATGGTTTAAACTGTAAGATCCTATATGCGAGGAAACCAAATGAATATTCTCAGAAAAGATGACAAGGCTGATAGAGGGTTCACTAATGAATAGTCCTAACCGTGAATAGTAACCTAAGGAAAGTCATAATATGTAGGGACTAGTAAGTAGTTATCATTGTCCAACGGGCAAGTATCAAGGTTGAGGAAGTCACGGAATATTGATATAAATAATCAAAGAATGGTAGGATCCCGATAAAATATTTTAGGATACAGCCAGGGTTTACAGGGGATTTTAGCCACTCCCTGCCATTATAAATCTCATCTCAATTCGTAGTATTATATATTTTTTAGCTAAGCCGATGGAAAGGCTGGGACTGTCGTTTTGTGTAGCAACGAATGACTAGCTCTTGGGTTTTGTCTCCTAGTAACAACTAACAAAACAAGCGTCATAATTTATGTGCTTCAAAACGCCGTCGTACATTTACTACTATTCCCGCATCTACATTTATTTAAAGTGCGCAATTGTTTTAACCAACAAGATGCAATAAACTCTTGCCGGACTGAAATAATCCGTTGGTTTGTCACAAGTCTGTAAAAAATATGAGTATAGTCGCAGATGCCCAGTGCACCACTGGCCAGTAAAGGGACCTTTACTTGACTGACATGACTGTCAGCCCCTCGTCCAGAAGACGTACTTTGAAACAGTTCAAAACTATTGACACTTTCACGTCCAGACCAATAGCTCTCCCACGCACGGAGACACTGAAGCAGTTTAAGATGTCTTACAAGACACTGTCGAGGTCTGTCCATTACATCTAAGCTGGACAATCCTCTCATCCGTTGGTATATGTGTGATAGCGGGAAGAAAGAAGGAGGCAAAACAAGAAGAAAGGGAGAGAAAATTGTGATGATTAGAACAAAAGTCATAGTTCCCCGCTAAACAACAAAAACAGAAAAGTAATGAAAAGACAGGGGTTCTTCTCCGCAGAGATCCCAAATATTTCACCGAGACCCTAACTATGGATATCTGCATAATAACGTTACATTACGTCGACCTAAACATGGGTACACACACTTAGACAACCACGGGCTACAGATCCTAAATTAAGTCAAGCAAATGAATTATGATCACATTAAACAGTTTATTTTACTCAACATTACATCAGCGTGGTCAACACATAACGACATTAACGACCACGTGCTGTAACAAAACCTCAAATATACAGTGATCTACCATCTAACTATTTCTTGGCAAGAATACAAATGAAAATTAATATTAAATCTAACCAAAGGAACGTACCCTGAGCCGAGCCAATCTAGCGCCGCCCAGCCATTCCGATCTGACACACCTGTGCATTGCGACCAAGTGCAGTCGACAACGACAACAGGGCGTTTTGACCGTAACAAGCCGGAGCGACCACCAGATAGGAGAAGGCAGATAAAAATCAGTCGGCCGCTTGAATACCCTGTGGCCTGATTTTTCCCATCTTCCGTCTGACTCTATTAACTACCAATGTTTCTCCTTTTGGCCGGTTGGCCATTTTCAAACCAGAATAAACCTCCTAAGATCTGTAATCTGCTGTACTGTAGTCCTCGTCGCTTCCACCCTATTACATATGTCTAGGCGGGGTCGAACCTATAGGGCCATAGACTGCACACCAACAACTAACCAATGCTGAAATCGGGGCACGGATGGAAGGAAGAGGTAGTAAAGTCTAGAAGAGACCAGGGATTAGTCATGATTCACTTCCGTACTTCAGGATCGGTACCACTAGGCGTCAGAAGTCACATGATATTTTATAGACCAATTGGAACCCACTTAATGACGTGGTTATGATTTACTTCCGTACTTCAGGATCGGTACAACGTGGGTTCAAAAAACATTTCTTCCAGCTTCAGTAGTCACATGAAATTTTATAGACCAATCAAAACCTGCAAGATAACGTGGTCATGATTCACTTCCGTACTTCAGTATAGGTACAATGTGGGTTCAGAAAAAAATTCTTCCAGCCTCAGTAGTCACATTATATTTTATAGACCAATCGGAACCTACGGATATGACGTGGTCATGATTTACTTCCGTACTTCAGGGTCGGTACAACGTGGGCTCAAAAAACATTTCTTCCAGCCTCAGTAGTCACATGATATTTTATGGACCAATCGGAACCTACTAGATGACGTAGTCAACACCAGACAGAAAGCATTCACTCTCCAGGACAAGACTGCTACCTTCAAGTTTGGTTGCTCTGGAAGCCAAGTGGATTCGAACTTACGACCTTCGGCCCAGCAGACTGTCATCCGACCACTGAGCACTTGCAGCTCCTGAACTCTTTGCTAACTCAAATCTATCATCCTCATGACCTAACAAACTCTGTTTTCGATCTTCTTTGGCTCCTCTTGCTTCTGAGGTTGATTTATACACCCCACTGACACATCACAGATTAAAAGATGGGCTGGGCAGAAAATGAAACGTCACTGAGATTTGGGGCAGCCACTGGAGACGCAGATTCGTCTAGATCTAGGGCAGCGGGTCTCACGCATCGGTTGGGACCCTTTTTGGGTTAAACGACCTTTTCTCAGGGGTCGCAAATCAAATGTTTATTGAAGTTATCAAGTAGCGAACGAACTAATTGTATAGTTAGGGTCACAACAACACGGGGAACTTTATTAAGTGGTCACCACAACACGAGGAACTATATTGAAGGGTCGTGGCATAAGGAAGGTTGAGAACCATTGATCTAGGGGTCCTCTTGGAAAGAAAGCCATTGATCATGTGTGAGCCTTGGATTAAGCGGAGGCGATGAAGAATTTATTTTAGTACAGAAAAAAAAAAAAAAACAAGAGAGATTGGACGTCAAAGGCAGAGAAATAACCTAAGAGTTTAGATAGAGCATTGTGATTTTTAACGGATCATTAGTCTGACAATGAACAATTTATTAGGAGTTCATAAAGAACAAACGAAGAGAAATTAGGAACAGAGAAAGAGGGCTAACAAATGAGGATTTAGAAACAGAAACGAAACAACCAACCACGAAGTAGATCAATATTCTGGCGAGCAGAAAGTGATAATGAAGCAAGAATGTTCCAAAATATAGTTCGCAAAACGTAGCGCTTTCGCTCTTTCGTCATCTCTTTCTCTCTCTCTCTCTCTCTCTCTCTCTCTCTCTCTCTCTCTCTCTCTCTCTCTTTCTCTCTCTCACGTATATATAATATATATATATATATATATATATATATATATATATAGAGAGAGAGAGAGAGAGAGAGAGAGAGAGTGTGTTCTTGTTCATCGTCATATAGGGTTCTCCTTCATCTTGGCTCATCCAGGGATGTGCAGTATATTTTATATTTTATAACATCTGGCTCTGAGTAAAGATTTGAGATTGCAGCATTCAGGACAAGCAAATATTTGCAACGTCTCCCTACTCCAAAACTAGTGAGGGTCTTTATACTGATGGTACCCGTTGTCACGTGGTTAACTACTCGTCATTTATAGAGCTGTTTTATATTTATCAAGCAAAGTGGTGATCGTTTAGACAGAACGATTTCAAGACTGGTCTGCGGCTCAATTTATAACCCTTTCAAAAGATGTATTTTGTTCGTTGTGTCTCACCTTGGCAAATGTTTTATTTGATATATGGCAGCTACATATTTTTTTTTATTTTTGTTTTTTTTTCAGTTTAAGTGTGTTTTGTATCTAGTTATCTATATGTCTATCCTATCTATCTATCTTATATTTATCTATTATCTATCTATCTATCTAGCTATCTATCTATCTATCTATCTATCTATCTATCATCTATCTATCTATCTATCTATCTATCTATCTAATCTATCGAGCTCTCTATCTATCCACTATCTATCTATCGACATCGTAGTCGATCTATCTATCTCTATCTATCTATCTATCTATCTATCTATCTATCTATCTATCTATCTATACTATCCATCTATCTATCTGATCTTATGCTGTCTGTCTACCTATCTGTTCTATCATCTATACTATCTATCTGATCTACCTATCTGTCTATCTATCTATCTGTCTATCTGTCCTATCTATCTATCTATCTGATCTATGTCTGTATATCTATTCTGTCCTGTCTATTCTGTCTGTCTGTCTATCTATCTATCTATCTATCTCTCCTGTCTATCTTATCTATCTAATCGATCCGTCGTATCGATCCGTTTATCGTCTCGATCTATCCATCCTCCGATCCATCCATTCTATCGATCTATCTATCTATCTATCTATCTATCGATCTATCTATCTATCTATCGATGCTATATCTATCTAATCTATCTATCTATCTATCCATCTGATCCATCATCCATCAATCCATCGATCTATCCATCCATCCATCCATCCATCCATCCTATCCTCCATCAATCCACTATCCATCCTATCCATCTATCTTCTATCTATCATCTATCTATCTATCTATCTATCTATCTATCTATCTATCTATCTATCTATCTATCTATCTATCTCTATCTATCTATCTATCTATCTATCTATCTATCTATCTATCTATCTATCTATCTATCTATCTATCTATCTATCTATCTATCTATCTATCTATCTATCTATCTGTCTATCTATCTATCGTCTATCTATCTATCTATCTATCTATCTACTCTATCCTATCTATGCTATCTATCTAGTCTATCTATCTATCTATCTATCTATCTATCTATCTATCTATCTATCTATCTATCTATCTATCATCTATCTATGTATCTATCTATATATTATCTATCTATCTGGTCTATCTATCTATCTATCTATCTATCTATTTATCTATCTATCTATCTATTTATTCTGTAAAGCCCACGAAGATCATTTCTATTCAGTAAACAATATACTCTGGCACTGTCAGATGATCATGATAGGATCATGAGATCATCCTGAGATGATCATGAAATGACCATGAGATGACCATGAGATGACCATGAGATGATTATGAAATGACCATGAAATGACCATGAGATGATCATGAAGTGACCATGAAATGATCATGAGATGATCATGAGATAATCATGAGATGACCATGAAATGAGATTAAGATGATCATGAGATACCATGAGATGATCATGAGATGACCATTAGATGACCATTAGATGACCAGGAGATAACCATGAGATGATCATGAGATAATCATGAGATGACCATGAGATGACATGAGATGACCATGAGATGATCATGAAATGATCATGATGACCAGGAGATGACCATGAGATGACCATGAGATGACCATGAGATGACCATGAGATGATCATGAGATGACCAGGAGATGATCGTGCGATGACCATGAGATGATCATGAAATGATCATGATGACCAGGAGATGACCATGAGATGACCATGAGATGACCATGAGATGACCATGAGATGACCATGAGATGACCATGAGATGATCATGATGACCAGGAGATGACCATGAGATGACCATGAGATGACCATGAGATGACCATGAGATGACCATGAGATGACCATGAGATAACCATGAGATGATCATGAGATGACCATGAGATAACCATGAGATGATCATGAGATGACCAGGAGATGACCATGAGATAACCATGAGATGACCATGAGATAACCATGAGATGACCATGAGATGACCATGAGATAACCATGAGATGATCATGAGATGATCATGAGATGACCATTAGATGACCAGGAGATAACCATGAGATAACCATGAGATGATCATGAGATGACCATGAGATGATCATAAGATGATCATGAGATGATCATGAGATAATCATGAGATGATCATGAGATGACCATGAGATGACCAGGAGATGACCATGAGATGATCATGATATGCTTGTTTACACTGAACAACAATACATATTTCTGGTTTTACATTTTATTTGTGATTTTAAAGAATACAGATCAGCTATGGTCGAGTTTAGGTGTCAGGTCTTCAATAATGACTGAGAAGCTCAACGGGAGGAGGAGAATGCATGTGGCAAAAATACAGAATAAATATTCTGCCACAGCATGCACCAAGAAATTAAATAACAACAACAGTGCTAGTCCAAACGAAGAAATGATGATGAGAAGGAAGGAAACATAATGAACCAAACTGTAAAGTTACGAATAATTACCGTGTACCATATGGATAAAACAGCAATTGACATGCAACAAGTCATAAAATATGAACAGCAGCAGTAGGTGCAAAGTTTTTTTTTTTTAAAATGTGAACAGTTAACATGTACAGGGTAAACATCACATGCAAGTTGTCTTGCAGTAGGAGTGTCACATGCGGCAGTGTACGACACAAAGAAAACAGGAAGGGATGGAAACCTTAACTCCTTCATAATTTATAAGAGGTCAAGTTAGCGCTTAAGGAGCTTAAGTCTTGTTTAAGTGCGCAGTGATTATTGTTATTATCATACGCTGAATAACAAATAAATATATTATTATATTTGAAATAGTACGAAATCGAAATACAAATACCTACAATAAGAAAGCAATACGCGGCTGGGAGGCGGAAAAGAGGGGGGGGGGTGTTTAGCCATTTGGCAAATTTAAAGGGTAGGAGTTGGGATCAGCCCCCCCCCCCCCCCCCCAAACCACCTTCCCCTTTCTTCCCCCATATGGGAGGGGCGCTTACGGTTACTGCGTCCTCAGTTTTATTTGCCAACACAAATGTATGTATAGTTCAAATATGTTCTATGAGTTTCAGCAGAAATGCGCGAAAGATCCGTCGCAGACTAAGGGAAATAACCAAGATAATCTGATGTCCCTATAAATTCACACGTGAACAAATCTTCTCGTGCGTTTGATCTTAAAAATGCCGTTTTTATCTCGTGGTGTGTCGTTTGCAGGGCTGCCGAAAAGTTGAGGGAATAGTACTACATATTTTTAAATTACCAAAACACACCAAAAAGTGCCAAATTATATTTTTTTTTTTATTAAAAGCAGTTTAAACGTTAAAAAAAAAAAAAAAAAAACATACATTTAAGTTATAGCATTATATATCCAGTTTCGTCCTTTTCAGGACGAAATTTTTTGTCATTTGAAGCCCTACTCTGGCATTTGCCAGGGGCCGCAATATAGGCAGGCCATAAATATGGCCAATTGTCTGAACGCGGTTTCTGGGACCTCTCCACGGTGATCCTCATCCACATGGTGGCACTTTGTGTCATCGGGTGTTTATCGCTTGTGTGATGTCCTGGTGGGGTATAAAAAGCCAGACATTTAAGTAAATAAAATTCTCTGGATTTACAGTTTTCATAATTTTTCGCCCATAAAATTACAGCTGTGTTATTGTTTCATCCGCATAGTTTGTTACAAAACTGTTGTGGTGGCTTCAGTGGCTGCAGCTAATGTCCTGGACCAATAACTCTGATCTCATCGATATATTTATTGTTGAAGTCCTCAAAACACATTTTTTTTTTTTTTTTTTTTTTTTTTTTAAATAAAAATTCGAATATTGTTAAGCAGCAGAATAATTAGGTTATGACAAAAGATTAGATATTCGATTTGATACTAGTCAAAAACAATTTTTATCCTAAATTTATTTTTCGGAAATTGTAAGAAAAAAAATTTTTTTTTTTTTTTTTGGTGTGCATTTTTTAAAAATTAATAATTGGTTGATCTTGCACTATTAGCTGTCTAAGTATTTTGTTTATTTGTTGAAAACATTTTATTTTTTAATAAGAAATGACATTGTCAATGGCATCACAGACCTACGTTTTCCCTCAGTAGCTCTTACTGGATCCATTGCACAATGCCAACATTTTAAATGTCTATGCAAAATTTTTAAAACGCAAAAACACATCGACTGTGGTACCAAAAGTACAGTTTTGCCGACAAGAGTCAAACAGTACCAAATCTTTACGAAAGTACCAACTCCAACAGCCCTGGTCGTGCGTGGCTTATAGTTTGGTGACTGTACGCGCTTTGTATCGACCAGTACATCCTATATCTGTCAATCCTTCATTAGTCGCCTATTGAAAAATGCTTCTTAAGGGCTAGTGGCTATTTAACCCCCCATTCCCTCTCTCCCCAATCCCCCAAATCCCCCAAATTTTATACCGTAATCCATAAACATGCAGACCTTATAAGCGAGATAAAATTTGCTTTCCAAATGCTCCTCGATATGTACACCCACATACACACACCATACGCTTACATACATACACAGACAGACACACAGACAAGCACACAATAAGTCCGACACCCTGAGGTCAGAAGTTATGAATCTGGATCGTAGACCCACAGGACAAAAAGGTTTGACACCGTGAGACACCGTGTGCAGCAGACACAACATGGCTGATCAATCTGAGTCGGTGGAAGGTAGCGCTGTGAGATGAACACAAATGCCAATGTGGAGGCGCTGATTACCCTGTGACAGTGCGTCAGTGCGTACCCTGGGGAAAAGAAAAGAGAAGCCGTGAACTACAACAAACAGCTGCTTAAGAACAAGGTTGTCTTACACGTTGGTTGTAGCACTGGGATCCTATGTGTGTTTGCTGCCAAGGCTAGAGCCTTTAGCATTATAGGGATTGAATATTCTATCATTATTGATTACACAGAGAAGATTATCAATGCCACCAGACTTGACAAAGTGATCTCGTTAGTGAGGGGTAAAGTCGAGGGGTCAGCCTGCCCCCAGACATTGAAAAAGTGGACATCGTTTTCTCCGAGAGGATGGACTACAGCTTGTTCAGTGATTCCATGCTGAACACGGTGATTTTTGCCAGGGTTACGTGCCTGAAACCTGATGGCTTGTTTATTTCTGACCGGGCGACTCTGTTTGTGACAGCCATTGAGGACAGACAGTACACGGATGAGAATATCAACTGGTGAGACAACGTGTAAGGGTTTGAGATGAACTGTATACGTGACGTGGCCATCAGAGAATCACTTGTGTAATTTGTAGACCCTTAACAGGAGGTCATCAATTCTTTGTTGGCCAAGGAATGTGATATTTACGCTGTCAAGGAGGGTGACAATGACTTCGCAATGACTACTTGAATGCTCTGGTCACATCCTTCAACACTGAGTGATTCAAATGTTACAAACGTACTGGATTCTCCACTTCTCCTGATGCCACATATAGTCACCACTGGAAGTAGACAGTCTTCTACCAGGGAGAGAATGTTTTTGGCAGTTGAAAGAACTTTACAAACTAAGATTTACCTTTGTGTTAATATTGTGCGTCTTCTCTACTGCAAAATATGTAATTCTGCACACACAAAGAGAAACAAAAATGCTAGTGGCAAACCATAGAGTTAGGAAGCAACCTTAACATATACCTAAAACAACAGTAGACATATGATTAGAGTTAGCAAACTACACTATACTAGAAAATTGAAACGGCAAGACACTTAGACCAGTTAAAGTAACAACTATCTGGGATCTATGTAACATTAATAGGTTAGGTAATGTAACAGTAAGATAAAACAAAATATACAGTTAACTAGACACTAATACACACAAGCATTGTCAGGAACAGAAACGATTGGCTCATTGGCCATTCGCATTCGGACACAAGGGCAGATAACTCGAGAGAAGGTAACTTGGCTAGAGTGAAGTAGACGAATAGTGTTGGCACAGAGAGTAATATGACACACGCAGAATCAACAGTCAAGTCTGGGATACCCAATATACTGTAGCGGTGGCAGCTTGATAGAATAGGGAAAGAGGGTAACATAAAGACAAAACCAAGCAAAGAAGAACAGTAGTCCAAGACCAGATGTCTGGGATATCCAATACAGGGTAGCAGTGGACAACTTGATAGAACAGGAGGAGAGAAGAAAGATGAAGAAAGAACCATATAGAAAGAAGCAAAAATTTACTAACTTGACTTAAAGGCCGGTTTCTGGGATATCCAGTACAAGGGAATCGTAACAAGCTCGATTGAATAGGAAGAGAACGAAATATAAAGAAAGAAACATAGACAAATAATAGACCGAAAGTCTGGGCTACCCCATATAAGGGAACTATGGACAATTTGACATAATAGATAAAGAAAGAAGAAACATAAAAGAAGAAACAAGGAAAGAATAACAGTTGCCCAAGACCCGTTTCTTATTGATACTTCTAAAAGATCATTTATACAAGGACAAACGGTTAGTATCATTTATTCAAATCATTTTCTGTCATTCTTCTTTTCTTTCTTCAGTTCTTTTCTTCATTCAATTATGTGTTGACTCTTAAAGCATAGAAAATAGTACTTTACTATGGGATGGGCTGGGGGGGGGCGGGGGCGGGGGGGGGGGATGTGGATATATTGACCAGACATATGCTTGTTGTTTCTGCACCCTTGATGTATATGATTTCTCACTTTCTTTTCCATTGTAATTGTCATGACGTCATCAGTCATCATCAGCAACGTCCGCCAGTGCCATTAAGTGTTCGGAGAGGAACAGTTCGCTATCCAGGTAATGATGGGTAAAACTAGCTTGACCTCTTAAAGAGGATGTAGAATGTATTTAGTGAAGGGTAAAGGATTAAATCCAGAGGTTCGACTTTATCGCCCTGGCTTGATCCCATATGGCTCTATCTCTCTCCTACAGAACGGCTAGCCGCCTGCCGAGAGCGCCGCGAAATGCATGAACTTCGTAGCTCCAGCGACGATTCCCAGCTAAGCCGTTCAACATTCTTTAGTTGAAACAAATACAGTATTTAGGAGAATAGCGATAATGATACATTGAATTTGCTAAGTACTAGGGTCTGAAATTTTTAAAAAGTGCAGTTAATTAAATTTGCTGGTACTTCCAAATGTAAAATACAAGCGGAAAAGGTTTTTGCTAAGCATCTCAACCATATGTTGTTAAAGTTTTGTTTCACTGTAGCTCCTGACAGGGAACTCTGGCCACTGCGTGTATGTTCATATGTGACTGCCTTGTATGTTCATATGTGACTGCCTTGTATGTTCATATGTGACTGCCTTGTATGTTCATATGTGACTGCCTTGTATGTTCATATGTGACTGCCTTGTATGTTCATATGTGACTGCTTTGTATGTTCATATGTGACTGCCTTGTATGTTCATATGTGACTGCCTTGTATGTTCATAAATTATGTCAATTAAGATGATCTACCCCTCCAAACCTGCTCGTCGTTTGTATTGAAAGCATAGAATTTGAAGTTAAAAATCTAACCAAAGCATTTCAGGATTCTCGCCACTGCTACAGAGCATGTGCACTGTGCTGAGCTTCTTCAGACTAAGACTTGAGTTATAAGAAGAACGGAGCATTTATGGGTTACTACCCGTGTGCCATAATGGTTCAACACCTCAAACCTCAAAGCCTTGATACCTGGTTGGAGCAATAGTTCAGTGATATTTAATCCTCTTGGTAGATGTTTTTAAGCGTAAGGTTTAGACTGGAGCAACGGCGTCGGACTGCGTACGGACGGTGCTGCAAGCTCACTCATGAGTCAGTGTGAAAGTAAAAGTAGTCGCTCACCCAGCAGTTGTATCCATTCAGTGTGTAATCGACAAAGAGCACCTCGTTGCAAAAGGCTTTCCGTTGAGTTAAATAGTTTCCTGACTGCCGCGATTAAGATCGTTTAGAAAATTCGTAGCCGGTCTTTGAACAAAAAGCCGTTCATGACATGGTGTGCGAGTACACAATTCAGTCACTAACATCTTCTCCTTCATGCATAAATGAAGTTGTTACTGTAGGAAAAGATTCTTTAATGCCTTTACTAATTAAACAAGGAAGTAAAGCAGGACAATTTTCCACGCCTTTAGGTGTATAGGGCATATAGTGCTAGACCTATATTTTTATAGACCAATCGTCACAAGATGGGTGATATAGTCATCATCTACCCGGCAGCATTTACTTCCCAGGACTAGACCCGGTACCCACTCAAGGCTGGGTCGACGTGGGAGTCAAGGTCATTTTTGAACCCCCGACCTTCCGATCCGCGGCGAGCGTCTAGCCGCTACGCCACGACGAATCCCAAGCAGGACCTGCGAGAGCAAAAATATCTTTTGTTGGATGTGGAATAGACGGCTATGATGGTGTATGTGGCAGACATATTTTGTCTCCTTGATGAAGTTAACCTTGAGAGGACTTATACAAATATCTTTACACTTTGAGATAAAATGTATGCGTTCAAAGGGAAGCTGGCTGTTTGTGACAGTCGCGCCTGAGCGCAAGATGTGTTAATGTGTGCAATTTTTTAAAAAAATATTTAAAGTGATAGTCGTCCCCCATGTGTGATGCGATTTTTCGTTGTTTGAAGCCCCACGCTGGCTTTTGCCGGGGGCCCTAAATATAGCCGGGCTATGAATATGGCCTAACGACTGAACGGGTTTTCTGGGACCTCTCCACAGGTGTTCCTAATCCGCATGGTGGCACTTTGTGTCACCCAGTGTTTATCGCTTTGTGTCATGTCATGGTGCGGAACAACTTACATACATACACATTTATTTTAATTTTTTTTATTGTAACTGTTTTCAACCAGAAATGGATAACTTACATACTATAGAGACATTAACAGTATTTGTTGACAACTTTCACAATTATTTTATTGAAAATAAAAATACTCATAACGTCAGACTTTGCATTACTAATCCCTTCTTGGAAGATATCAGATCACGCATACTTGATCATCATGACAACGAAAGGCTAATCGAGTTGTCCTGTGACGTCACTCTTGTGTCGGACAGAACATGCATTGTCTGAGTTTTGGATTTCACGTGATAGGAACTGTTTAACTATCAGTTATAGAATTTTCATAATATTGGTCATTTTATTGATATCATATTTGTGTGAAAAAACTTTCTTAAAATTGAGAAATCGAATGGTTGATACTTCAGCGCTTCATCCATCAGAAACAACGCTGCAGCCATGTACATCAGATTTTCCTATCTCCGAGCAGCAGATGCTGCAGAAGCTGGAAATTGTTCTTTGATGACCTGGGATTTACCACTGAAGCTTTCGAATACATAATTCTACATACACCTGTTTTGTTTGCGGTTTAGCTGTCAGGTCGACGGACAAACAATTTTGCCCCTGTTTTTCTTGGACCACGACTGTGAAAATGTTAACGAAAACCAAACTAGACAATAACTTTTTTATCTCAACGCACGAATTACGCGTAATAAGGTCCAGGTAAAATTCCTGGGAAGTAAAGGCGGTCGGCGTGATGCTTACAACATCTTACCTATGGACTGATTTGTCTATTCATATACGAGTTTGGCCTCATATGTCCGTTGCGTGTAAAGAAACTTTTACTCACTTTCCAGTTTACACAGGTTCACCCAGAAGGACATATATTCCAGCTTTTAAACATGACGTAAATGATTTCCTTTATTTATTTCTTCACCTTGTTTTTGATAGCATAGTTGCAAGTAGCTCGCCTGCCGGCATGAAGGTAATGAGTGCAATTAGGCATCTAGATGGATTTTTTCCCCTTACATTTACCTATGATCCTAAGTCGACCAAACCTCAAACGGATATCGTGTAATGTCCTGGGGAGGTAAAGGCGGCTGAGGTGATGCTGACCACATTACCGCCAAACTACCTGTTGGTCTATCAAAATATAAATAAATATATTATCATCTGCCCGAAGCTATAAGAATGCTTTACCTTTATTTGCTTTTTTTCTAATATAATGTGTATATAGATGTTGATATTAATGTACATATTTTTAGTAATCTGTCAATGTTTGTTTTGTCCCACAGATGAACAGGCCTATACAGGTCAAACCTGCTGATAGTGAGAGTCGGGCAGGTCAGTATCGTATTTCATTATTCTCTAGATCAGGCTTTCATTTTCATCATGTTCCTTGTCGACTACCGTGGGTGATCACGTCCCTCCACAATCTGCGATCACCTACTGAGTGTATCACAGTTCGTGTGTTGATACACCTCCAGATCATGACAAGAAGGCTGTCAACAATCTGCTCACGGTGTCTTCCTCAGACTCGCTTATCGTAGATCTTTCCAATTGTCAGAGCAAATTCCAGTTTTCTTCTTTTCACCAAAATAGGATGGCTGCCTCTTTCTGATGTTTGTGATACGTTGCCGTCGCCTCTTTCATAAAATCTGTGTTTCTCTTTTCGGCCGTCGAAGAAATTCTAAGTATTCTTCTGTAAAACTATATTCTTCTGAAAAAGCACATCTTTTTGGACTCAATAAATTGTTTAGCCTCTTTTTTATTGTCAAGGATTCACAGCCACGTGTTAAAACTGGCTCTATATATAGCATGTGATATTAATTTTCCTTACCTTCAATGACATGGATCTATTGCATATACATTTCTTTATTGTATCAAAGGCAGTTTTGGCCTGTTCTATTTCTCATCAATGTCTTAAGATCAGGCTTTACTTAGACGTACATGTTTGTATACATGTGTGGGTCTATGTACTTGTTGTATCTGATTGGTCTTTTTGTTGGTGGGCACAATATAAACAATTTGCTTTATGCTGATGACACAGTCTTGATAGCAACAAGTCAGAAAGAACTACAGGAAATGATAGACATTGTGGTGTTAAAAAGTGGAAGAATGGGCCTCAGTTTGAATAACGGGAAGACAGAAGTAATGGTGGTATCAAAGAAACGAATTATTCCTAAATGTATAATAAAAGTCCATGGTGTTATTTTAGGACGAGTACAGAAATGTAAGTATCTGGGCACATGGAAAACATCAGATGCATAACTGAGATAAGAAATAGAATAGGACAGGCAAAAACTGAATTTTATAAAATGAAGAATATCTTGTGCAATATATACTTGTCATTGAGAGTTAGAAAAAGAATTCTTGCTTGCTACATACATCCAGTTTTAACATATCGCTGTGAATCCTGGACAAACAGGCAGGCCAAACAATTTCTTGAGGCCTTAGAGATGTGGTGTTTCAGAAGAATGCTTAGAATACCTTGGACAGCCAAAAAGAGTAACCAAGAGGTTTTGAAAGAGACAGGACCCCAAAGACAACTTATCACAGACATTAGAAGGAGACAGTCATCATTGTTCGGCCATGTTATGAGAAGAGGGAAAATGGAACATGTTGTGAGCACTGGAAAGATCAGTGGAAGGAGGGATAGAGGAAGACAACGAGAGAAGATTCTTGACAGTCTTGTTGCATGGTATGAATGTGTGTCGGCACACGAACTGATACATGCTGCAGGAGATCGTGGATTATGGAGAGGCATGATCGACCACGCCAGTCGGCAAGGCACCTGATGATGATGATGATTGTGGCGATAGCGCAGATAGTTTAGAGAGTTCTATACTATAAAGACTTCTCTACAACATGCCAGCGTCCGCAGTCTCAAGAAATGTTGGCTCGTGAAGTTATTAAAACTAGGGGGATGGCCCCGTGAGATATAAGAGACTGTGACGTGGTCATGTGACAAAAGGCAGAAAGGTAAGACTAGCTCTGGATGTAGAAAGCTTCAGGCTAGTCTAGATATTCCGTCGCCCACCCTCCTGTCAATAGATAAGAGCCCTTAGAAAGATACGTAGGGAAAGGATGAGAAAGATATCTTTCACACTCTTTCTCTCCAAGCCCACTCTCACCATAGTATATAAAAACTAGACGAGGTGGGTGAACAAGTGACAATCATACATTGTAATAGGTATAAAATTCTAGTAGGTGATTGGCACACACACAAAAAATAATTATTTTCTTCCTCGGTGAGGAGTTAGCTTTGGATGGCAGATTCAGGCTCGTAGGGCAACACAGTCACCTGATGTATCTTTAGGTGAAATCCTTGGTGGTTCGGTCTCCCGTCTGGTTGCTCCTCACAAATAGGAATTCTTCCCTCAAGGCTTGGAATATTCTTTATGGGTCAGAGCCCTTAAAATTCCACTCACAGTGGTTAAATTATAGTGTTCATCATTTAACTTTGCCATCCAGTGGCTTACAATAAAAACAATGCAGAACTTTGTTGTGTAGTTGTTTCGTGACACAGCCGGGCCCCTTTTCTGAATGCAATTCACTCTTAACCTCGCTAGATTGTGTCGGATGTTACAAACACCATATCTCCGAAGCTCGTGAACGTTTCACGCCGGCTTTAGCGTTGAAGAGACGGCAGGAAGATGGTTCCCCCCGGAACTAGCCCTATACACAAGACTCCGAATCGGGTCTAGGTGCGCACCTACGTCATCATCTTCTGTAGTGAGGCTCGTTGCTACTGACGCTATCCCTGTGCTCCTTTCTAGACTTGCGGCACTCTGGAATTCCCCGTCGGAATGTGCATTGGTGCAAAGCTAAGAACGCCGGTCCGTGCTTATGACGTTTATTAGTGTGTCATACCGTAGACGCTAGTCTGATCTATAGTTGAACTGCACTTGCGTGAATACGATGACGTTGTTTATTTACATGTACTGCCGATTGGCATGTACGATGTGTCGGAGCATGCTATGTTTCACGCACCGGTCTCTCTACTATGTCTGTATGTTTCCGTGTTATCTGTCTTTTCATGTGTATTATGTCTTGTGTGTTTATTTGCCCATGTGTCTTCAGTCTAGTGTGCCTGTTAGTCTATGTGCTGCTTTCTGGATAGCGTATCTATTCGTCAATGTGTCTTCTATCTTAATTTTGTGTATGTATTTTCTGTCTGTGTCTGTCTTCCGTGTGTTCTCTCTCCATGTCTTCACAGACTCCAGTATCATTCTACTTCTTCTTCTTCTTCTTCTTCTTCTTCTTTTTCTTTTTCTTCTTCTCTTCTTCTTTCTTCTTCTTCTTCTTCTTCTTCTTCTTCTTCTTCTTCTTCTTCTTCTTCTTCTTCTTCTTCTTCTTCTTCTTCTTCTTCTTCTTCTTCTTCTTCTTCTTTTTCTTTTTCTTCTTCTCCTTCTTTTTCTTTTTCTTCTTCTTCTTCTTCTTCTTCTTCTTCTTCTTCTTCTTCTTCTTCTTCTTCTTCTTCTTCTTCTTCTTCTTCTTCTTCTTCTTCTTCTTCTTATTCTTCTTCTTATTATTCTTATTCTTATTCTTCTTCTTTTTCTTCTCCCTCTTCCTCTTCTTCTGTTCTTCTTCTTCTTCTTCTTCTTCTTCTTCTTCTTCTTCTTCTTCTTCTTCTTCTTCTTCTTCTTCTTCTTCTTCTTCTTCTTCTTCTTTCTTCTTTTCTTCTTCTTCTTCTTCTTCTTCTTCTTCTTCTTCTTCTTCTTCTTCTTCTTCTTCTTCTTCTTCTTCTTCTTCTTCTTCTTCTTCTTCTTCTTCTTCTTCTTCTTCTTCTTCTTCTTCTTCTTCTTCTTTTTTTTTCTTTTCTTGTTTCTGTCTGTGTGTGCTTCTATGTGTGTGTGTGTGTGTGTGTCTGTGTGTGTGTCTACGTGTGGGTTTGTGACTGTGTCTGCGTGTGTGTCTATGTATTTGTCTCTCTGTGTCTTTGTGTATGCCTGTGGCTTTTCTTTGATGTGTGTGTGTGTGTGTGTGTGTTTGCGTGTGTGTGATGCTTATGTGTGTGTGGTTCTGTGTGTTTGTCTGTGTTTGCCTGCGTGTGTGTGTCTTTCTGTGTCTGTGTGTATGTGTGTGGCTTTTCTTTGTTGTGTGTTTGTCTGTGTGTGTAATTGCGTGTGTGTGTGATGCTTGTTTGTCTCTGTGTGTCTCTGTGAGCGTCTGCGTGTATGTCTGTGAGTGTGTCCGCGTGCGTTTGCATGTTTGTCTGTATGTGTCTGTGTGTATATGTGTGTGTGTCTGTGTGAATGTGTCTGTGTGTCTCTGTGTGTGTGTCTGTGTACATATGTCTGTTTGTGCTTCTGTGTGTGTGTGTGTCTGTGTGTGTGATTGTCTGTGTGAGTCTGTGTGTGGTTGTCTGTGTTTGACTGTGTGTTTGTCGGTATGTCTGCGTAAATTGCTGCGTGTGTGTCTGCCTGTGTGTTTGTGTGTATATATTTGTGTGTATGTGTGCATGTTTATGTGTGTGTGTTGGTCTGTGTATGTATGCGTAAATGTCTGCGTGTGTATATGTGTGTACATTATATATTACTATATGAACATTACATGCTTCATTGATAAAATACAACTGCAGTGTGAAAGATGGGTGTTGGGGAGTTCCGAAGATAAGACGGGCCTGCATGCCCGATTCGTGACCCTTTGAAAAATAAAATTTGTTCGTTCTTTTTTTTTTATCCAGCTTCCGTGTCTATAAAGGTGGTTCTCGCGGCGTGTTGTGGTTTCAAAGTAGACTGCAATATCTGCGGCTTTCGACCAAACACGGCCAATTTCAACAACGGTTGATTAGTTGCATTTTTAGGCTTTGATTTTTTAGGGATGGGGCACAGGGTAGTTGGTCTATTCTTTGTTTTCCAGCAAAATGTTGTCCTGAGCCAAACAGAAGAATGTCTTTATTTTATACGTTATAGTTGATCTTGCTATCAAGTACGTGAGCTGCTGTGATGTAACGACCAGATGTCAAGCCGGCTAGACAGCCTGTGAGCCGCGGTGATGTACTAACCAGACGTCCCACCTGCTAGACAGTCTGTGAGCCGCGGTGATGTACTAACCAGACGTCCCGCCTGTTAGACGGTTTGTGAGCCGCGGTGATATAGCGACCTGATGTCCAGCCTGCTTGACGGTTTTTGAGCCGCGGTGATGTAGCGACCAGATGTCCAGCCTGCTTGACCGTTTTTGAGCCGCGGTGATGTAGCGACCAGATGTCCAGCCTGCTTGACGGTTTTTGAGCCGCGGTGATGTAACGACCATACATCCAGTCTAATAGAGAGTATGAGCCGCGGCGATATAACGACCATACGTCCCACCTACTAGAGACAGTGACAACATTCAGCGATGAACAAACAGCATTCTCAGAGTGTACCATCAAGTTGGGAGTCAGAAGGCGTTAGCTGTTCACTGCAGCCAAATTTAATTATGGAGACGGCACCTGGTTGATTGACAGGACTTAATAGAAACTGTAAAGTCAAAAAAGTTGAATTAAGAACATGTGTGCGACAGGAATAAATGAACCGCGGTGATGTAGTGACCAGAGTACCTCCTGCTAGATGGTCTGTGAGCCGCGGTGATGTGGTGACCAGACGTCCCGTCTGCTAGGCAGTCTGTGAGCCGCGGTGATGTACTAACAAGACGTCCCGCCGGCTAGAGAGTCTGTGAGCCGCGGTGATGTAACGACCATACTTATAGCCTACTAGAGAGTGTGAGCCGCAGTGATATAGCGACCTGATGTCCAGCCTGCTTGACCGTTTTTGAGCCGCGGTGATGTAACGACCATACGTCCAGCCTAATAGAGAGTTTGAGCCGCGGCGATGTAACGACCATACGTCCCACCTACTAGAGACAGTGGCACAAGTAGAAGGACAACATTCAGCGATGGACAAACAACATTCTCAGAGTGTACCATCAAGTTGAGAGTCAGAGTGTGTTAGCTATTCACTGCAGCCAAATTTAATTGTGGAGACGGTACCTAGTTGATTGACAGGACTTAATAGAAACTGTAAAGTCAAAATAGTTGAATTAAGAACATGTGTGCGACAGGGATAAATGTTGTAACTTCTGTACTGCAATTGGCAAGAGACTGGATCATGAAAACAGAAACATGTGTCGCCAGAAATGGTTGGAATTTAGTGGACCCCTTTCCCCCTTCCCCTTCCCCCTCCCCCCTTCATGACAGCTAGACAATCTAGACTTACTTGATGAGAGGTCACATGAGTCAGGTATAACATCTTCAGGGAAAAGGCAAAGCAATAAGAATAAATCAAGGTGACATCCCACTCCTAGATGTACAATCGTATATCTATTTAGTCAGTATGGTAGAAGTGATACAACTATTACAATACAAATTCAACAGGCAAATGGAGTTTACAAAAGCAGTGGGAACTTTATAGAAGTAAATGCAATTACATTTAATACTAAACTTTAAAGACCGAACTCAAAGAAATAAAAATTTAAATTTAAAAATGCTTCTGTATGGAACTGAAACATGCAGAACAAAGACATTTGCTACTAAAACAACAAACATCCATTATTGCTGTCTGCGCAGAAAAGATGAAATCAAATAAGACAATGTAATCACTAATATTGATCTTCAGGAAAGAACTAAGCAAATTCCAGTGAATCAAGAGGTGAAGAAAAGTCGCTGGTATTGGATAGGACACACGTTGAGAAAACCTGAGAACAATATAGCTAGAAAGTCGTTACACTGGAACCTATAGAGACATCGGAAAAAAAGGCTATCAAAATACACAAGGATAAGGGGTTAGAGGATGAGGTTACAGAAATAGTAGGACATGGGATGAGTTGCCTCCGATAGCATAGGATAAGACAACTTGGCGTGAGTTGTTAGAGGTGGACCTGTGCTCCGTGGGGGGATAAAAAGGTGAAAGATGAAGGTGAAAACGTACGCCCAAGCACAACACACGTTCTCCCTGTAAACACGGTAGAATGATGTGGCATAACTAAATGGTGTTGTGCTGAATGACAACAATTTCAAATCAAAGTTTTCACGAATTGCTCTGACGGCGTGAATCGAACGAGCAGTAGTAAACTTCATGTAATAGGGTGGAAGCGACGAAAACTACAGTACAGCAGATTAAAGATCTTAGAAAGTTTGAAAATGGCCAACCGGCCATTTGAGAAGCATTGGCAGGTAATAGAGTTAGACGGAAGATGGGGAAAAATCTGGCTCGCTGGGTATAAAAGATTTGGTTCAGTCTTGCAGCGACCTATTCGACTTTCGGACGGACTCTGCGTCAGCCTACCTAGCGACTGTGCTTCGCACAATGAGCTAGTTAACAGGCATGGCGGGCATGGGGAAAGTTCGTGGTCTGACCGGCTCGGAACACGGTACGTCAGTTGGTTAGATGGTTTTAAAATAGATCTTCACTTGTATTCTTGCTGAGAGATAGTTGGATGGTAGATCGCTATATATTTGAGATTTTGTTCCAGCAGTTTGTCGTCCTTAGAGTCGTTATTTGTTGGCCATGCTGATGTGAAGTTAAATAAAATTATGTTCAACGTTGTATTCATAGTTACAGTTGTTTTCTTCAGCTTAGGACTTCTAGTTAGTTTACTAGTTTAGTTCGTTCGTGGCTTGGCTATACTACACACTTTACACAGAAGACGGTCTTGCCTGGGTGAGATAAATTAAATGATCTTTCCCCCCACCAAAACAAAACTCAAATCAAACTCTCCACTACTTTTCTTTATTTTTTTCTTGGTACTAAGGGCCTTCTTCGCCCTAGTACAATCATATGGTCACAAACTGGGCACGCTAGCTAATTACTTTCACGTATTCAGTCACTCATCTCTCTAACAACATATTATCGTGCATATTAAGTTCATTTCACAAAATACATGTACAAATACTTGAAAAAAAGTAATTCAGAATTGCAGGCGACAAGCGTGATGATTCAAGCACTGTGAAATCATATGGTATGTTCGCCCAATAGACCTACGTCTGTAGACATCATCTTCTTCTTGTTTACCGGCTGTAAATTCCGGCAAAAAGTTCTGGTTGTTCGTCCACTTCTAGACTAAGCCTTGTTCCAAAACTTGAGTTTTGCGTTTACGTTAGTTTTACAGATTTGGCTTTTTTGTATGCAAAACTGTTGGTTTCCCGCCTCGGATACACCCCTACTTCCAAGGATGCACCCGTAGTTAGTCGACTTTTACTACAGGCTTATGGCGGCGGGCGAGGTGGGTCTGTTCTTATTCCTCCACAATAAAGCCGAGAAACCCACACCGGAAAGATGTTGTGCTATCACATCCGTAGGCTTTGCTGTGGTCAGCTAATTTCATTACATTTGTAAAGTTTCTCATGAACTTTTTCTGCTTCACGAGAGGAACGATTTTTTTTTAAAGTTATCTCGTTGTTTCTCAACTTTGCCACGAGAATCTCACCGTGAAAGTATTTGTTGTGTCATTGCGTATTATTCTATTTGGATTTATTACAACCAACCTTCACTGTGGCGACGGCACAATTTTTAGTTTTGTGAACGATAACGAGGCCCAAACACAAAACCCGTCCATAAACTGGTAAAATTAATTCTGCATAAGTGATTTGTGTATTGTTAAACGACAGCCGTTTCAAAGAACTGATCTGACAAATATCTCGGACACTATGAGTAACTGAACGCCTGTTGTGGGAAAAACAGTGGCCGCTTGTTACATTAAATAACTCTGATGCTTAATCAATAACTTCTGGGACTGCACGGTTCGCTCGTGAATGCGAAAAGGCCACACGCGCAGATCGATAATTCTTTTCTCAGCGCGCTGTGTTTCCAATGTCCTCATGGAATCCTCGCGAGGCGCGCTGGTTGATGTCAAAGCTATACAAATATCAGAGAGAAAAACTCTCCAAGATGGCGACTGTCGTAAGGCGAGTGGTAGCTGTTAGACCCAAATCACCACCTACTGATAAAGGTGAGTTCGACTACAAAAAGACTTTTTAATGAATGAGTTATTACTTGTCTAAATGTGTGTTCTTGAATATGAGGTAGTTTCAGAATTATGTTGAATGTAACTCAGCGACTGATACTGTTTATATAAGCATCCGTTGTCAACATAGTTTGTTTCTCAGTAAGCTTTTTAACTGAGAGCTCTTTTTTTTTTTTTTATTATACTGAGTTTTAGCCGGTGAGCTAAAGGGCGAAATACGTAAGAATGGTGTCCTAGGATTTAGTTCAGAGGTGTTTAGTTTATGTTAGTATAGATGTTACTGCAGTAATGTGCTTTATATTTCGCATTTCACAAAGACAATTTTTTTTCAAACATCAGAAAGAGACTCTTATTGTTATTATTATTATTAATATTATTATTAATATTATTATTACGTTTTTTGACATATCAGAAACAGGATGGGGGAGGAGGGGGAGGGGATTAAACATGTTGTGACCACTGCAAAGACACATTTTTGGGATGGGGAGCGTTGGAGAGGACAACAACAGAAAAAGATCTTGACAACCTTTTGCATTGGCATGAAGATGTTTCAGCACACAAAGCTGATGCATAGTACTGGAGATTTCAGGTTTACTAGAAGAATAACACCGACGCCAGTCAGGAAGACACTTAATGACGCTTGTGGTTTTAAACTAAACAGTAGCTGTATCCGACTTATTGCTGACTGATGCAAACGAGCTGTGTCAGCTTGTCTGTGTGGTCGTGATCAACCAGATGCGGCTTGCCTCTGTGGTCGTGATCTACCAGTTGTCAGCTTTTTTATCTGATCGTGATGTACCAGGTGTCAGCTTGTCTGTGTGGTCGTGATCTACCAGTTGTCAGCTTGTCTGTGTGGTCGTGATCTACCAGTTGTCAGCTTGTCTGTGTGGTCGTGATCTACCGGTTGTCAGCTTGTCTGTGTGGTCGTGATCTACCAAGTGTCAGCTTGTCTGTGTGGTCGTGATCTACCAAGTGTCAGCTTGTCTGTGTGGTCGTGATCTACCGGTTGTCAGCTTGTCTGTGTGGTCGTGATCTACCAAGTGTCAGCTTGTCTGTGTGGTCGTGATATACCAAGTGTCAGCTTGTCTGTGTGGTCATGATCTACCGGTGTGTCAGCTTGTCTGTGTGGTCGTGATCTACCGGTTGTCAGCTTGTCTGTGTGGTCGTGATATACCAAGTGTCAGCTTGTCTGTGTGGTCGTGATCTACCAGTTGTCAGCTTGTCTGTGTGGTCGTGATCTACCAAGTGTCAGCTTGTCTGTGTGGTCGTGATCTACCAAGTGTCAGCTTGTCTGTGTGGTCGTGATCTACCGGTTGTCAGCTTGTCTGTGTGGTCGTGAGCTACCAAGTGTCAGCTTGTCTGGTGTGTGTGTCGTGATGTGGTCGTGATCTACCGGTTGTCAGCTTGTCTGTGTGGTCGTGATCTACCAGTTGTCAGCTTGTCTGTGTGGTCGTGATCTACCAAGTGTCAGCTTGTCTGTGTGGTCGTGATATACCAAGTGTCAGCTTGTCTGTGTGGTCGTGATCTACCGGTTGTCAGCTTGACTGTGTGGTCGTGATCTACCGGTTGTCAGCTTGTCTGTGTGGTCGTGATCTACCGGTTGTCAGCTTGTCTGTGTGGTCGTGATCTACCGGTTGTCAGCTTGTCTGTGTGATCGTGATCTAGCAGGTGTCAGGTTGTCTGTGTGGTCGTGATCTACCAGGTGTCAGGTTGTCTGTGTGGTCGTGATCTACCAGTTGTCAGCTTTTCTGTGTGATCGTGATCTAGCAGGTGTCAGGTTGTCTGTGTGGTCGTGATCTACCAAGTGTCAGCTTGTCTGTGTGGTCGTGATCTACCAAGTGTCAGCTTGTCTGTGTGGTCGTGATCTACCGGTTGTCAGCTTGTCTGTGTGGTCGTGATCTACCAAGTGTCAGCTTGTCTGTGTGGTCGTGATCTACCAGGTGTCAGCTTGTCTGTGTGGTCGTGATCTACCAAGTGTCAGCTTGTCTGTGTGGTCGTGATCTACCGGTTGTCAGCTTGTCTGTGTGGTCGTGATCTACCGGTTGTCAGCTTGTCTGTGTGGTCGTGATCTACCAAGTGTCAGCTTGTCTGTGTGGTCGTGATCTACCAAGTGTCAGCTTGTCTGTGTGGTCGTGATCTACCGGTTGTCAGCTTGACTGTGTGGTCGTGATCTACCGGTTGTCAGCTTGTCTGTGTGGTCGTGATCTACCAAGTGTCAGCTTGTCTGTGTGGTCGTGATCTACCAAGTGTCAGCTTGTCTGTGTGGTCGTGATCTACCGGTTGTCAGCTTGACTGTGTTGTCGTGATCTACCGGTTGTCAGCTTGTCTGTGTGGTCGTGATCTACCAAGTGTCAGCTTGTCTGTGTGGTCGTGATATACCAAGTGTCAGCTTGTCTGTGTGGTCGTGATCTACCGGTTGTCAGCTTGACTGTGTGGTCGTGATCTACCGGTTGTCAGCTTGTCTGTGTGGTCGTGATCTACCGGTTGTCAGCTTGTCTGTGTGGTCGTGATCTACCAGTTGTCAGCTTGTCTGTGTGGTCGTGATCAACCAGGTGCGGCTTGTCTGTGTGGTCGTGATCTACCAGTTGTCAGCTTGTCTGTGTGGTCGTGATCAACCAGATGCGGCTTGTCTGTGTGGTCGTGATCTACCAGTTGTCAGCTTGTCTGTGTGGTCGTGATCAACCAGGTGTCAGGTTGTCTGTGTGGTCGTGATCTACCAGGTGTCAGGTTGTCTGTGTGGTCGTGATCTACCAGTTGTCAGCTTGTCTGTGTGATCGTGATCTAGCAGGTGTCAGGTTGTCTGCGTGGTCGTGATCTACCAGGTGTCAGCTTGTCTGTGTGGTCGTGATCTACCAGGTGTCAGCTTGTCTGTGTGGTCGTGATCTACCAGGTGTCAGCTTGTCTGAGTGATCGTAATCTACCAGGTGTTAGTATTTAGTGGGTCATATCTACTCAATTATATCCTTTTTTCCTTTAATATTGTATCTGTGTGTGTGTGTCGTTATTGCATCTGTGTGTGTTCGTGTGTGTGCGTGTGTGTCAGAATTCATCGCAATATACGATATTCTGTGATCTAATTTCATTACTTTCGGCTGTTACCGACATCGCAGGTTTCAGAAAAGAATGATCACCTCCGCCAGGTCTAGTTTCAGTACACACCAGCTGACAAGTTGTCTATTTGTTTTTTCAACACCTGATGCCTCGTCTATTCTAATTTCTCACCAGCTGATGTGTAGTCTAGTCTAAGTATTCACCAGCTGAAGTTTTGTCTAGTTTCAGTACTCACCAGTTGATGTGTGTGGTCTACTTTTAGTAATCTTCAGTAGATATATGGTCTAGTCTCAGTACTCGCCAGTTTATGTGTGGTCTAGTTTTATTACTCAGTAGCTGATTTGTGGTCTAGTATCAGATCTCACCAGCTTATATGTGGTCCAGTCTCAGTACTCACCGGCTGAGGTGTGAACTAGTTTTAGTACTCACCAGTTGATGTGTGGTCTAGTCTCAGTACTCACAATTTGATGTGTATTCTAGACTCAGTACTCGCCGGCTTATTTTTTGTTCTAGTTTCAGTACACACCAACCTACGTTTGGTCTAGTCCCGGTACTCACCAGCTGATAGGAAGTCTGGTTTCAGTACTCACCAGCTAATATTTGGTCTAGTACCAGTACTCACCAGCTGATGTGTGCTCTTGTTCCAGTGCTCCCCAGTTGATATGTGGTCTAATACCAGTTCTTATCAGCGGATGTGTGGTCTAGTAGCAGTACTTACCATCTGATGTGTTGCCTATTCGCAGTACTCGCCAGTTTATGTGTCGTCTAGTACCAGTACTCACTAGCTGATGTGTGCTCTTGGTCCAGTACTCCCCAGTGGATATGTGGTCCAGTACAGTTCCCCTAAGTGTGATATGTACCAGTACAGCCGATGATGGCCCAATCACAGTATCGCCTGATGTTGTTGTCTGTACCCAGTACTCACCAACTGATGTGTGTGGTCTACTTTAGTATCGCAGTGATGTTGTGGTCAAGCTCAGTACTCGCCAGTTTGTTGTTTGGTCTAGACCTCAGTACTCAGCAGTGATTTGTGGTCTACTTCAGTATCTCACCGGCTTATGTGTGGTGTCTCAGGTCACTAGTCTCAGTACTGGCTTAAGTACTCACCAGTTTGTGTGTTGTCTAGTTTCATTAATCAGCAGCTGACTTGCTTACCAGTCTATGTATATCTAGATACTCACCAGCTTATGTGTGGTCTAGTTTCAGCACTCACTAGCTGATGTGACGTCTAGTGTTAGTACTCACGAGCTGATGTGTTGTCTAGTTTCAGTACTCCTCAACGTATATGTGGTCTAGTTTTGTACTCAGCAGCTGAAGTGTTGTCTAGTCTCAGTACTCACCAGCTTATGTTAGTCATCTCAGTACTCATCATCTAATGTGTGGTCTAGTCTCAGCACTCACCAGCTGATGCATCGTCTATTTTCAATACTCACAAGCTTATGTGGTGTCTGGTCTAAGTTCTGTCTAGCTTTTGCCGATGTCAGTTTCCAGCACTCAGTATATATTACGAGGTATAATTCAAATACTTAGGGGTAATTTATTATTCTAATTTTAGAAATCAATAGCTGTTGCAATGTCTAGTTTAAATAATCACATTCCATTGTTAAGTTTCTAGCTTTGTGTTGTATCGTCCTTTTACATTAGCCGTCGTAGTTTGTATAGTCCTTGGCTTCTAGGTCGACCCAGCCAGAAACGTGTACCAGATTAAGGTTCTGGCAAAAAAACTTAGCCTTTGTGAGGCTGACCACACATTTAGCTGAGTACTGACTGCGCTACTAAAAATAGATTTGGCACTATGTATTTATGGGCATGGTTAATTGTTCTTTATTTACTTATTTACTCAAGATATTCCAGTACTCATCAAAACTCTTTGGCAGCTCCCGTACACAGCAGCTGTTTTACATAATTCATGAGCTCACCAGACAGGTCGTATAGTTCTAATACCAGATGTGTCGTCTAGTTTCAATATTCAAAAAATGTATCGTTTTCTTAGCGATTTAAGTACTAGAGACAGATCACGGAAACCAGTTTTTTCATCATACAAGGGTGGGATATTGTGACCGCATTTAAAACCATAGATCTTGTTTGAATCAACAATAGCTGTGTCGACAGGTCTGCAAGTTTAGTAGGTGATAAGACCTTGCCGAATCACATGAGCAAGGCTGTGTCCGACTGTCAGAGCTTTTCCTCCTAGACCACCTGCCAGCTAAGACTAAGGGCCTGGTCTACTCTGTCATAACTAAACGTTTCCAGGTCGCATTTCGACTTCCTCGTATTAGTCTAGTATGCTCCTGTGTCCGCCCCTTCGACTGAAGCAGCTGACACAGTGTAAAATTCCAGGTTTGGTATTCATCACCCAACAGTTTTTGTTAACAGAGAAACATGTAGTACTAACTTTTGGTATACGGTAATTCAGTCGTATTTGACCAAGATGTGACGGCGCTTCAAATATATTTATGTAATCTTCTCAGATCTGGCACCACCACCACCTGTATTTCACAGCTTCAGTAGTTTGTTATTATCTGCTCTTGTGTCCCCTTGTTGAATTCCCACCCTAGTTTTTGTCGGGGGCCCTAATATAACCTAACGTTTGAACGGGGTTTCCGGGACCTCTCCGCGGGTGATCCTCATCCGCATGGTAGCACCGGAGGCTCTATGTAATGTCCTGGTGGGATAACATTTATTTACTTACGTCCCCTTGTCCAGTCACTTATCGGCAACCGGATCTGCCTGTTGGCTCAACGGTAGATGACTTCGTTGGCAGTCTAAACATTATTCGGGTCTGTCTCCCTTGATGGCATTACCACTGCAGGAGTTCCTTTCAGGGCTCTTGGTGGCACACATAACCTAGTTACAACTATAACTTGAAGCTCCCTCTTCGGGGATGCCGGTTAAAAGTGACATTTCCCCAGGAAATCACCTACCCCTGTCATGTGATATTTCATTGTTCATACGTTGTACATATATAATGTAATTATGAGGCAGCCCTCCTAATCAGATGTCTTCAATATCCAGTTTCCCAGACAGGGCGTGTCTGATAATGAAAGGCTTTTAACAGAGCCCCGTCGGTGTCTTATTCTGATTGCCCATAAATAAATGATACCCGTACAAAGATTCAATCGTTTGATTACAGTGTTATGTGATGAAGGTCTTTTCCCTTGGAGGGAGCTATGCTGTTATTGTCTGCTGCGTCTACCAGATGTTATCTGCTAGTTGTTGTAAGACTGGTGGTTGAAATCTTGTTTCCAACTTTTACAAGAAAAAAATAAATCCGAAGATATTATAAAAGAAACAGAGAAAGAGAATAATTAAGCCAGTCATCATCCGTATTTAATAAATCGTCTTATTTTTCTTTTTCTTCTTGTTCTTCTTCTTCTTCTTCTTCTTCTTCTTGTTCTTCTTCTTCTTGTTCTTCTTCTTCTTCTTCTTCTTCTTCTTCTTCTTTCTTCTTCTTCTTCTTCTTTCTTCTTCTTCTTCTTCTTCTTCTTCTTCTTCTTTTTCTTCTTCTTCTTCTTCTTCTTCTTCTTCTTCTTCTTCTTCTTCTTCTTCTTCTTCTTTTCTTCTTCTTCTTCTTCTTTTTCTTTTTCTTCTTCTTCTTCTTCTTCTTTTTCTTCTTGTTCTTCTTCTTCTTCTTCTTTTTCTTCTATTTCTCCTGCTTCTTCTTTTTCTTCTTCTTCTTCTCCTTCTTCTTCTTGTTCTTCGTCTTCATCTTCTTCTTTTTCTTCTATTTCTCCTTCATCTTCTTCACGGCTATAAAACCCAGATGAAAGCTTCGATTGTTCGTCGACTTCTGAACTCAAGTATTGTTCCAGAACTTAAATTATGTGGGCCTATCCGTTTTACAGATCTAGCATATTTTTACGGGGGCTGTAAATTCCTTGCATCTTAGTCAGGAAGTCAATGCTTCAGTTTAAGTGAGTGCGTGCATGTTGTTTAATTGTAATGGATTCTGTTAGTTTCTGCTTCATGTAACATGTTAATTTTATTGTCTCCTAATGTCCTGCTGTCGTTTCGCCTGTTTTTGAAATTCAACATTCCAAATTTGTGCAGATATTCTCGTCTTTCTCGCTTCGTCTGGGTGGCTGTTTGTCAATCTGTCTGACTGTCTGGCTACATAATCTATCTATCTAATCTGTTCTGTCCAATCATCCACTTTTAAACTTAATGCTTTTTTAGTCTTCCATGTAAATACCCGTCTGTAAACGTTAGTCAATCTGTACAAACAAATATTCGTTTATTCTCATGCATCGCTCTGTGTGTATGTGCGTGTGTGCTCGCGCGCGCAATTGCTCCTCGTGTATGAGTGACATTCAACGCCAACAGGGATGCACATGTGTGACACAAAGTATCACAATTCGGTTGGGCACTAGTCCCACAAACCCCTTTCAACCGTTAGGTTATATTAGTATCCCTGGCAACGCCGGTTTGGGGCTTTAAAATAAAAAATTAAAATGCATCCCATATTGGAGCGAAGGTTTTTAAATCTGTGAGTCCCAAGAAACGCATCATACGTTCATAGGTTCCTACCTAGAAGCCAATTTAACGCATGTTGCGTCGATTTTATGTCTCTACTACCCCTTGGGCTGGTGCTGCTAAACCCAGTGGGACTGAATGAGTTAAATAATTGCTCGTCTGTATGGCTACCTGTCCGTACCTGTTTCTTTCTTCACCAACTAAAATTCTGAACTGGAGTCCCAGTTCTCCTGTTTAACACCACCTACACACTCTCTCCCTGCCTCTTCTTCCAGTTCTGTCAACAGAAAATAATTACCACGTGACTTAACAAAGTTCCTGTGCCATGTGACCAGCCACAATCTCAGAGCCACCATGATGCAAAACAATTATGATGTTTATCGTTTCGCTGGTTGTGTCCCTTGTGACAGACGGATGAAAATTAGAGGTCATGTTTCAATGTCAAAGCAGCATTGGATAATAATCGAGCGAGTTATTGTTTGCCCGGTTCCCTGATCACTGTTGGTTTTAGAAGCGTGCAATTTGATGACCCGTGTTTTTGAATCATTGATCATTTCCAGTTTTTCATATCATGGTCAAAGATAAGAATTTTTTTTTTATTATTATTATTATTATTATTATGTTAATCAGTTTAGGTCACGACTTCTTGATTAAGGTTGACTGCAATTAATCTCCAACTCTATCTGTCTCTCAGTTTGGCTGTACACTATCTGACTGCTGTTCGCTAATTTTTTGATATTGTTATCCCACTTGTACTGCTGTCTACATTTTGCTTTCTTGCCCTCGACCTTATCCTCCTGTGCAGTTTGTTAAGACTTCTAATATGTCTGAAATAGGCCAGGTCTTGATCTGATATGACCTAGCTACCGTATAACAGTAGCCGGTACCACCTGTCTTATGTTATGCGGAATGTTTGGCAGCGTATACCAAACCTAACATCCTAAATTGTGCCAACGGCGACGGAGCGCTTTGGGGACTATACGAGCCTTATCCTAGGAAGAGAAAATGCAACTTGAAAACTGTGTTATGGCAGGGCAGACCAGGGGACTAGTTATCAATCAAGATAAGTCAGAATGCATGATAATAACTAGACAGGGAAAGGAGATAAACTCCGACCACATACAAATCGATAATATGAAAATCAAACGAACAAAAACATAAGTACTTGGGTGCAAACTGCAACGTCTCCAACATGCTGAGAGAAGAAATACAAGCTTCTTCCAGAACTTGAATTCTGTGTGCATATCAAAATATATAAAACGTTGATTAGACCAGTCGCGTTATATGGCTCTCAAACTTGGAGCACAACTAAACCAGATTAAGCCTTTTTACAGGTTTTCGAAAACAGAGTCTAACGACGAATCTTTGGACCCTTCAAAGTTGCAAACAGCGGTGAATGGAGAGTGAGAAGCAACAAGCAACAACGAAATTCATAATCTGTTATAATCACAACTGATCACTGGAATCATGAAAGCTAATAGACTTAAATGGTTGGGCATATTGAAAGAATGTCAGATGGCAGAGAAGTTAAAAACTGTATACACGAGGGAGATGAATGGTCGTAGACCACGAGGCAGACCAAGAAGACGATGGAGAGATAATATCCAGACAGACCTGCAAACACTTGGTGTAACCAATTGGACAGAGACAAGACAAGACAGAGAGATGAATGAAGACAGGTGATATCAGCAGCAATGAACCTCAAGGGCTCTGAATGCCTAAGAAAGAAGAACAAGAAGGGCAGACCAGGCCCTTAGCCTTGGCTGGCAGCTCGTCTCGGAGGAGAGCTCCGACAGGCGGACAGATAGAGCACTACTCTCCTGATCCGGCAGCTTCTGCAGCCTGCTTTGTTCCAAACGTACTGGTGTTGCCTTTCCTTTGGAGTAAACAAAGCAGGTGGAGGGAGGGTTCTAATGCATGGGCAACCAATTGTCTCTACACCACTGCCCAGGCTTTGTGCTATGGACACTCGCCATCGCCATGGGCTATGAGTCTCATGCCTCCTTCATAGAGCAGTATAACACTATCGTGTGGAAAAACGGACTGGTGCCAGTCGATGTCTGAAATATTTCACTTGTCCCTTTTTTGTTAAATTTCTCTCAGCGATTTTTCTTAGCTATCTCAAGCTCTTTCTCACTGTCAGTTTCTTTCTATTTCTCTCTCTCTCTCTCTCTCTCTCTCTCTCTCTCTCTCTCTCTCTTCTCTCTCTCGTTTTCTCTCTCTCTGTCTCTCTCTGTCTCTCTCTCACTCTCTGTCTGTCTCTCTCTTTTCCTTTCAGGTTGATTCTTTGTCTGTCTGCCTACGTATATATTATCCAGTCGTCATTATATCCATGTATCTATCTATTGACCTGTGTGTTCGCGCATCCACCTATCTATTGACCTCTGTGTGTTCCCGCATCCACCTATCTATTGACCTCTGTGTGTTCGCCTATCCGCCGATCTATTGACCTCTGTGTGTTCGCCCATCCACCTATCTATTGACCTCTGTGTGTTCGCGCATCCACCTATCTATTGCCACTTTCATCCTCTTCTCTCTCCTCACCCCTCCTCTCTGTCTGTCTGTCTGTCTGTCTGTCTGTCTGTCTGTCTGTCTGTCTGTCTGTCTGTCTGTCTGTCTGTCTGTCTGTCTGTCTGTCTGTCCGTCTGTCCGTCCGTCCGTCCGTCCGTCCGTCCGTCCGTCCGTCCGTCTGTCTGTCTGTCTGTCTGTCTGTCCGTCCGTCCGTCCGTCCGTCCGTCCGTCCGTCCGTCTGTCTGTCTGTCTGTCTGTCTGTCTGTCTGTCTGTCTGTCCGTCCGTCCGTCTGTCTGTCTGTCTGTCTGTCTGTCTGTCTGTCTGTCTGTCTGTCTGTCTGTCTGTCTGTCTGTCTGTCTGTCTGTCTGTCTGTCTGTTTGTCTGTCTGTCTGTCTGTCTGTCTGTCTGTCTGTCTGTCTGTCTGTCTGTCTGTCTCTTTTTCGGAATGTTCTTCCATCTGTCTGTCTTCCTAATAACCTACCTTCCAATATGTTTGTCTATTCTAAAGCATGCCTTCCCAGTTCCTATTCTTTTTAACAAAAACTCAAAAACTCAACCACTTTCAACCAGCTACTAGCTAGCCGAAGTTGCCAACAGTCTCTGGCTATATTTGTGGTCGTATTTATTTGCGCTATTTTCGTGGCTAAAATTCTGGTATTTGCGCCGTCTCTGGACTTAATACTTCCTTCCTCCAAGTCAGACCACTCATTCCCTATCCTGTTGTCTACGTGTCCTTCTTGCCCTTTCATTTTTGATGTTTCCTCCTTGGTTTCATCTCCCTCTGATTTGGCCAGACGTATTTCGTAGCAGAGCGAGCTTCTCAACATAACGTCCTTTGGACCATCATTCATAGTTGTATAGTGTTTTACTTTGCCAAAAGTACCGAAAACAATTTTTGGGTTTGGATAGATCCGAAATGTGAAAATATTCCTCGTGTGACCATAGTGGACTTATAATTATGTTCCTGCAAAAAAAACGGGTTAATCATGTCATGGAGATGTGTGTGAAATGTTAGGTGAAGCCTCACAATGATTATATCCGTCATTTGTTATAGTGTGGTCGGACTGGGTCGGTCTGGGTTGGTAGCTAGGCTAGGTGTACGTAACTACCAGATCCTTGGAATACCCATCACGTCACCAGTCTTTACCATCGTACCATGAGGGGAAAGGGGGAGGGGGTGGGAATTGGTGTTTGCGTGCTCTGGTCCTGCCAGTATCGACTCATTTGTCTTCCCTGGTGTGCATGATGTGAAATAAAATGATTATAAGTATAAATCACAAGGGTATATTGATGTACACCATCAAGTGTAGCACACATACACTCACACCACATTACATGTTTGCACTCCGTTTCCACACATATCCATGCATGCATTACCATATGGATACATACCTATTTGAAATTTCTTAAACTTGCGTTCTCTTTCATACCTGCCTTTCAATGTAACCATTCACCCACTTACATTCATGTAAACATGTTCATTCACCCGTAGAAGCATATACACTTCCACATTCATTCACATGTCTGCATCTAAGTCCGTTTTTACACACTCACTAAAGTGTTGCTCACACAGACTGTGCCACTATTGTGACGAGTGTCTTGTATGTCCTTTAGTGTCATTAGTGCGTCAGTATTGTCTGTAATAAAGTATGTTCATGACGAAGTTGTTGGTTATGTCAAGCTCCTAACTTGTGACCTGTCCGTTTTGTTCCTAGCACGTTCTGATGGCTGATGTGGAGGGTGAATGATGATGAGTTTCTTGCTTGAGTTCGCCCGTCATTACATTTATTCTGACTAATTTATAGGTTTTGTACGATTTCCCACGTTTATTTGCATCCGTTCATCCCCTAGTCCCATGCAAATATATCACTTATGAAGTGTAAGCATCCCTACATCCAAATCTCCACATCCACAAGGACAGTGGGTGCTGATGGGTTATATCCTTCTTGTAGTTCTTGCCCAGGTAGGCAGGTAGTTGTACCCCCCAGGACATCACACAAGCGAAAAACACTAGGCGACACAAAGTGCCACCATGCGGATGAGGACCACAGTGGAGAGGTTTCAGAAACCCCTTTCAGCAGTTAGGCCGTATTTATGGCCCGTCTAAATTCAGGGTACCCGGCAAAAGCAAAGGTGGGGTTCAAAATTAAAAAACATTTTTTTTACCCGCAACACACAACCTGTAGATCTTGGCCATACATTGTAACTAAACATCCAAACACTATCCCAAATTCTTGCTCCTAAAACAACTTAAAACCCACACACCCTGCAGTTATTTAAACTCAAATATCTGTCAAGCCTCCATCCTTTAACGAAACAAATGATCCTGTGTCATTTGATCAGCGACAACTCAGAGCTACAATTGTACAGGTAAAAGACCCTTTTTCACGCCTTTAGGCTTATAGGGCATATAGGGCTAGACCTATTTTTTATAGACCAATCGGCACATGATGGGTGATATGGTCAGCATCACGACGGCTGCCTTTACTTCCCAGGGATTCTACCCAGTACCCGCTCAAGGCCGGGTCGACCTGGGAGCCAAGGTCATTTTTGAAAAAATGTATGACTCCGCTAGGGAGCCAACCCAAGACCTTTCGATCCGGGGCGAGCGTCTAGCCGCTCCGCCACGGCGGACTCCTCAGAGCCACCATAATGTAACAAATGATGTTCCTCATTACGCGGGTTATGTCCCCTGTGACGGACAGGACAAAATTAGCGATCATGTTTGTTTGCCAAAGGTAACATTGAATAACAATGGTGGCAGTTTTTGTTTGTTTCTCTAGCCACTGTTGTTTTTAGAAAGTTGCTTTTTGATGGCAAAGCGTGCGACGAATAGGTTTTTTTTGTACTGGTGTTTCTGCTGAGTCTTTAAATAACTGATCATTTCAAGTTTTCACGTCAGTAAATTAATGTATATCAAATTTATGCGCCGCTTAGTGCTGCATTATTTTGTTTCAGCTTCTTATCTACACAGTAACAATTCGTCGTTGCCATGTGGGAGGCAATGTTTCGTTATTTTGAAGTCCCACCCCTGCTTTTGCCGGGGACCCTAATATATAACATAACGGTTGAATGGGGTTTATGGGACCTCTCCACGGGGGGATCCTCGTCCGCATGATAGCAAGTTGTGTCACCGGGTGTTTATTGCTCTGTAAGATGTCCTGATGGAGTCAAACTTACTTATCTACAAAAGCAGCAGGTTCTGCTAGGCTAGTGTGGCCTTTGCAAGTGCCCTAATTATAACTTCCTCAGAGGTTGAAAGGGGTATCAGGCCTTTCCCATTTTCTCTACCAATAGCACAGCGATCCTTTAATCTCAAGGTGCCAGATCTTCAGATCTTGTAGATCTACTTTCTGACTGAGATCTTTTGATACCAGGGTGTCAAACTCTTCAGGCACTAGGTTTATCTAATAAAAATTCGACGTCACAGCATTCAGGATAGGCCCGCATTAGTTTCTGTCTCCAGTCTCAACAGCCAACGAAAAATCACCATACTGATGGCGCACGGCTTCTTTTAGTTAACTGCTTGTCTTGTCTTTCTCCCGAGTCTCGAGTGGCGCCCAGAGTTCGCGAACACTCACCGCTGCATCATTCTATCCAGGAACGTGTTTTATTAATATTTTCTGTTTATGTGGTACCTCCTCCCACAAGCTAGAAATGACATCTGTTTTGTCCCACAAGCTAGAGATGACCTCTGCTTTGTCCCACGAGCTAGAGATGACCTCTGCTTTGTCCCACACGCTAGAGATGACCTCTGCTTTGTCCCACGATCTAGAGATTACCTCTGCTTTGTCCCACACGCTAGAGATGACCTCTGCTTTGTCCCACACGCTAGAGATTACCTCTGCTTTGTCCCACACGCTAGAGATGACCTCTGCTTTGTCCCACAAGGCTAAAGATGACCTCTGCTTTGTCTCACACGCTAGAGATGACCTCTGCTTTGTCCCACACGCTAGAGATGACCTCTGCTTTGTCCCACACGCTAGAGATGACCTCTGCTTTGTTCCACACGCTAGAGATGACCTCTGCTTTGTCCCACGAGCTAGAGATGACCTATGCTTTGTCCCACACGCTAGAGATGACCTCTGCTTTGTTCCACACGCTAGAGATGACCTCTGCTTTGTCCCACGAGCTAGAGATGACCTATGCTTTCTGCAGCTCCAGTACAACCCAAATGGAAGCCTTTCCACCCAGACTATCTGTTTGCTCATTCTCAAACACACTCACATAGCTCAGAAAAAATATGAACGTGACTGCCAATAATTCGACCTCTGGAATGATGTGACCTATTGTATAGGAAGTAAACCTGCCTCCATCCTACTGGGCATGCTTTGCGACTGAGATGTTCTCCAACGATGGAAACCAATGTTAGGCCGCAGCCTGGGAGGGACAGACGGCACGCACTTACGCAACAGTTTCTATCCTCAAAGGACAGCAGCCTACTTATTATCCATAGGGCGCTGCAATTTTAACAAGTTTTATAAGGTTGACTTTCTGGAATCTAGTGCGATTTTACGGGCATACGATGGTGGATCTTTAATGTAATCCAACTGAGATATTGTCTGTTGTTGTTTTCTTTGGCGTCTTCTTATTCTTCTTCTTTTTCTTCTTCTTTTTCTTCTTCTTCTTCTTCTTCTTCTTCTTCTTCTTCTTCTTCTTCTTCTTCTTCTTCTTCTTCTTCTTCTTCTTCTTCTTCTTCTTCTTCTTCTTCTTTTTCTTCTTCTTCTTCTTCTTCTTCTTCTTCTTCTTCTTCTTCTTCTTCTTCTTCTTCTTCTTCTTCTTCTTCTTCTTCTTCTTCTTCTTCTTCTTTTTCTTCTTCTTCTTCTTCTTCTTCTTCTTCTTCTTCTTCTTCTTCTTCTTCTTCTTCTTCTTCTGCTTCTTCTTCGTGCTCGTCTTCATCCTACATGTGTATGTCCTTGTGTTTCTGTATGTTTACCTTTCTTCTGCGTTAGCTGTAATTTACAGCTGGTCATCGATATCTACATATTTCGGCCAAAAACATCTGATCAGGAAACTCCTAACTTTTATAAGACGTGAGTCTATTCTATTTCCTCCACAATGCGGTAACGGAAGACCTAGGGGTATCTGTCCGTCTGTCTCTGCCAGTTTGTTGTCTGGCTAAATATTTGGTTACCAGCGTGTCTGTCTGGAGTGTTGTCAGCAGTTTTATTTTTCTTGATAATTTTTCCTACATGCAAGCGGACCTGCTTATTTAAATACCCGCCTATCTGTTTCTATATTTACACTTTGAGAAAAACCGCGTGATTTTATCTCTTTACCTACCCTACCTGTGTTTGTCTTTGTGATTTTATCTCTTTACCTACCTTACCTGTGTTTGTCTTTGTGATTTTATCTCTTTACCTACCTTACCTGTGTTTGTCTTACCCACCCACCTACGTTATCTGTCTTTCTGTCTGAAGTTTGTGTCTAGGTGGACTTTCGTTATTGAAGTCCTCCTGTTAAGTTCAAGGACGATACAGCCACTCAGTCGGTTACTAGGCAACAGTCTTGCTGAAATTAGACTTTGAATAAAAGATCGATGGCCATATTTGTGAGCTTGCACAAGATGTGTTGTGTGTGATCATATGATGTTGATACAACATGTTGATGTTGTGTATGTGAATACTTAGTGTTGATGTTACAGTGGTGTTGTATGTGTCTGTGAGTATTTAACGCTGATGTTACATGTTGTGCTGTCTGTCTGTGTGTGTGTGTGTGTGTGTGTGTGTGTGTGTGTGTCTGTATTTAACGCTGATGTTACATGTTGTGTATGTGTGTGAGTGTGTGTTTGTGTCTGTGAGTATTTGTTGCTGATGTAACATGTTCTGTTTTATGTGTGTGTGTTTTTGTGTCTGTGAGTATTTGATGCTGATGTACATGTCATGTTGTGTGTGTGTGTGTGTGTGTGTGTGTGTGTGTGTGTGTGTGTGTGTCTGTGAGTATTTGATGCTGATGTACATGTTGTGTGTGTGTCTGTGAGTATTTGATGCTGATGTTACATGTCATGTTGTGTGTGTGTGTGTGTGTGTGTGTGTGTGTGTGTGTCTGTGAGTATTTGATGCTAATGTTACATGTCATTTTGTTTGTGTGTGTATGTGTCTATGAGTATTTGATGCTGATGTTACATGTCATGTTGTGTGTGTGTGTGTGTCTGTGAGTATTTGATGCTGATGTTACATGTCATGTTGTGTGTGTGTGTCTGTGAGTATTTGATGCTGATGTACATGTTGTGTTGTATGTCTGTGAGTATTTGATGCTGATGTACATGTTGTGTGTGTGTCTGTGAGTATTTGACGCTGATGTTACATGTCATGCTGTGTGTGTGTGTGTGAGTTTTTGATGCTAATGTTACATGTCATGTTGTGTGTGTGTATGTGTCTGTGAGTATTTGATGCTGATGTTACATGTCATGTTGTGTGTGTGTGTGTGTGTGTGTGTGTATTTGATGCTGATGTACATGTTGTGTTGTGTGTGTGTCTGTGAGTATTTGATGCTGATGTACATGTTGTGTTGTGTTGTGTGTCTGTGAGTATTTGATGCTGATGTACATGTTGTGTTGTGTGTGTGTCTGTGAGTATTTGATGCTTATGTACATGTTGTGTGTGTGTCTGTGAGTATTTGATGCTGATGTTACATGTTGTGTGTGTGTGTGAGAGAGTATTTGATAATGATGTTACATGTTTTGTGTGTGTGTGTCTGTGAGTATTTGATGCTGATGTACATGTTGTGTTGTGTGTGTGTGTGTGTGTGTGTGTGTGTCTGTGAGTATTTGATGCTGATGTACATGTTGTGTTGTGTGTGTGTCTGTGAGTATTTGATGCTGATGTACATGTTGTGTTGTGTTGTGTGTCTGTGAGTATTTGATGTCGATGTACATGTTGTGTGTGTGTCTGTGAGTATTTGATGCTGATGTACATGTTGTGTTGTGTTGTGTGTCTGTGAGTATTAGATGCTGATGTACATGTTGTGTTGTGTGTGTGTGTCTGTGAGTATTTGATGCTTATGTACATGTTGTGTGTGTGTCTGTGAGTATTTGATGCTGATTTACATGTTGTGTGTGTGTGTCTGTGAGTATTTGATGCTGATGTTACATGTTGTGTGTGTGTCTGTGAGTATTTGATGCTGATGTACATGTTGTGTGTGTGTCTGTGAGTATTTGATGCTGATGTTACATGTTGTGTGTGTGTGTGTGTGAGAGAGTATTTGATAATGATGTTACATGTTTTGTGTGTGTGTGTCTGTGAGTATTTGATGCTGGTGTTACATGTTGTGTTGTGCGTGTGCGTGTGTGTCTGTGAGTATTTGATGCTGATGTTACATTTTGTGGTAAGTCTGTGAGTACTTTATGCTGATGTTACAATATGAAGTGTGTTTGTGTGTGTGTGTGTGTGTGTGTGTGTGTGTGTGTGTGTGTGTCTGTGTCTGTGAGTAATTGATGCTGATGTTACATGTTGTGTGTGTTTGTGTATGTGTGTATTTAATGCTGATTTTCCAGGTTGTGTGTGTGCGTGTCTGTGAGCACTTGATGCTGATGTTACACGTTGTGTTGTGTGTGAGTACTTTATGATCATGTTTCACGTTGTAGTGTGTGTGAGTACTTTATGCTGATGTTACATTATGTAGTGTGTGTGTGTGGGGGTGTGTGAGTACTTGATGTTGATATTACATGTTATTTCCACTCCCTTCCTGATTCCCTTCCAACTGGGTGCGTATGCCAGGGGTGCCGTGGCGAAAATCAAGAAAAGTCGGCTATATATTGCCACATTATTAAAAAAGGCATGAAGATACTTAAAAGTTAAAATTCAAATTGTCTTTCCTCGCCACTGTCTAAAAGAGCACAGGCGACAGGCAATAACTGCATTTTATAATATGAAAAACATCTTAGGCAATATATCTTTGTCATTGAGAGTTAGAAAAAGAATTCTTCCTTGCTACATACATCTATTTTTAACCTATGGCTGTGAGTCCTGAACAATCGGTAGGCAGGTCAAACAACTTCTTGAGGCCTCAGAGCTGTAGTTTTACAGAACAATGCTTAAAATACTATGATTAGCCCAAAAAAGCAACCAAGAGGTTTTGAAAAAGGCGGGAGCCCGAACACAACTAATCACAGACATCAGAAGGTGACAATCATCATTTTTCGGCCATGTTATGAGAAGAGGGAAAAGGGAAGATGTGGTGACCAGTGGAAAGATCCGTGGAATGAGGGATAGAGGAAGACAACGAGAGAAGATTCTTGACAGTCTTGTTGCAAGGTATGGAGGTGTGTCAGCACACAAACTAATACATGCTGCAGGAGATCGCAGATTGTGGCGAGGCATAATCGCCCAGGGCAGTCGACAAGGCACCTGATGATGATGATACACTAGTCGTATTCGTATTCGGCCGAATAGTTGGTCCATTATTCGTATTCGGCCGAATAGTGAAAATCACTATTCGGTACAGCCCTACTATTTAGAATATACATCTCACTCCTTTTAAAACATTGCTGTCGAGATAAGGAGTGTGATGTATTCGTCCATTCTCTGTATGACAGCAACCTCTGTAATTCTGGTAGGCTGGGGGTCAAAATGAAGATAAAAAATGTATTGATCAGAGAGCTGCTGGGGATATGTGTATATATATATAGATGAAATAAGACTAAACGTCAAGAAAAAGAAGACACACGTTATGGCTCAAGGTGCTAATATTAGACCTGCAGTTTACATTGATGGCGAAGAGTTAGAGACATTAACCATTTTACCTATCTGGCTTTCATAGTGAATAACAAACTACCGCTGGACCAAGAAATCAAAATCAGGATATATAAGACAGCATCATAAATGTGCACATTTGGAGGGAAAAAAAGGGTTTTGGATAACAAAACGGTCACGATTAAAACAAAAAGACCTATCAATCAGGTTTGGGTTTCCCAGCATTTTTTGTGACAGTGAAATTTCGGTAACCTAATCAACACCAGAAGAAAAGGCTAAATAGCTTCCATATGAGTTGCCAAAGAAGAATACTTAGTCATTAGATCACAAACACTGAGATATTTGCAGAGCAGTCTGAGAAGCTTCACGTGGCTGGCTCACACTTGGAAAATGGAGGATGGTCTTTGGCGACATCCTCTATGGTGAATAATAATGTCTAAAATATGTCGTTGCTGGCTTTTCCTACGACATAAAGTAGCCAGAGGGATATGCATTACACGAATATTCAGGTAGATTCTTAGGAACAAAATACGAAGGATCTTGTTACATTGGAAGGAGTGGTTGGACGGGGGAGGGGGGGGGGGGTTGGATCAGGAAGGGAGTGCAACTAAAGAAAAGAATGATTGCTGAAACACTGAGAGGTTAGCTTCCGATAAAAAGAGCGTCATATACATGTGATGACAACAAAGGTCCTGAAATCTCATGCTGTAAATGTGGTAGACTTTTCTTAACGCGGACTGGTCTTGCTAACCCAACTCGTCATAACCATGTCCTGTTAGTCCCATGCATCCCCCGAGCACAGTAAAACATTGTCGTCTGAATAGACAGAAATGTTGTAACAACAGATCCACGCAGAGTTGATATGAACACTGTTGATCCACGCAGAGCTTATATGAACACTATTGATCCCCGCAGAGTTGATATGAACACTGTTGATCCCCGCAGAGCTGATATGAATACTGTTGATCGACGCAGAGTTTATATGAACACTGTTGATCCAGGCACAGCTGATATGGGCACTGGTGACCCTCGCACAACTGATATAGGTGCTGTTGATTCATGCACAGTTGATATGGACACTGTTGATTCACGCACAGTTGATATGGGTACTGTTGATTCTCGCACAGTTGATAAGGACACTGTTGATTTACGCACTGCTGATATGGACACTGCTGATCCACGCAGAGCTCATTTGGACAATGTTGACCCACGCAGATCTCATATAGACACTGCTGATCCACGTACAGCTGATATGGACACTGCTGATCCACGCACAGCTGATATGTGCACTGCTGATCCATGCACTGCTGATATGTGCACTGCTAAGTCACGCACAGCTGATATGGACACTACTGATCCACGCACAGCTGATAAGGGCATTGCTGATCCACGCACAGCTGATATGGGACACTGCTGATCCACGCACAGCTGATAATGGGCACTGGGGGTTTACTGACATAGTGATGATCTACATACTGCGGACATAGATACTGTTGATCTTTTCGAAGAAACGTGAACGCTGACCCCTATTACAAGAAGCATTACAATCTGTGTTCTATGATATTTCATGAAAGATCTGTACTCTGAGTGCTGTACTGTATGCTCTTTGCTATGTGATCTTTGTTCTATCCCCCATGCATTTTCTCTGTGACATTTTTCCTAACTCTCTTTGCACTATGATCTTCGACATTTGAATCATTGTGATTTATCGTTAACAAAATTGTTCGCATCAATCAAATCTGAATTTATTCAGTCTTTTCTTTTCTGTCGCAACATGGCGTAGCTTACTGTTGTAATTAGCCGGTTTAAATAGTATATATTATGCAGTATAGTCTTGATGAATGAATGAATTTCTACCCCACCAGGACATCACACACCCGATGACACAAAGTGCCACCATGTGGATGAGGATCACTGTGGAGAGGCCCCAGAAACCGCGTTCAGACAATTGGCCAAATTTATGGCCTGCCTATATTGCGGCCCCTGGCAAAAGCCAGAGTTGGGCTTCAAATAACAAAAAATTACGTCCTAAAAAGGACGTATGAGTATTAAGTAGTCTTGATGTTTTCTATTTCAAGTATACAGTGCGGGTGGCGTTTGAGAAATCGATGTATGAGCTTGGCAAGAAAGTAGAAATTATTGCTTTGGCAATAATCATGTGTTCTAGAGAGAGAAGGGGAGGGGAGGGAGGGTGGAGGGAGAGAAACTTGAACTGAACATTATAGCAGTATTACGTCCCTTCATTTATAGGGAAAACAATGTCTGATTATATTTCAAAATATGATCTAGTTAGTGTGTGGTACCGATACATATACGTGGCGGGTCGAGCGTTTTGTATGCTTGGCTCTCATAAGCGAGATGTGGGTTCGAATCCTCTTTAGAATTAAAAAAAAATTAATTATGTATTTGTTCGATGGAGGCAAACATAAAACTCTCAGCCTGCACATTTCAGGCAACAGCTCTAGCCACGCAGCCCTAAATCCTCAGGCCCCACCGCAGAAGAGCTAACTCACTAATTACAAGCAGCATGACAGTTTGTGTCCGTGTGCATTCTCACGCTGGTCAGTTTGTGTCCGTGTGCATTCTCACGCTGGTCAGTTTGTGTCCGTGTGCATTCTCACGCTGGTCAGTTTGTGTCCGTGTGTAATCTCAGGCTGTTCAGTTTGTGTCCGTGTGCATTCTCAGGCTGGTCAGTTTGTGTCCGTGTGCATTCTCACGCTGGTCAGTTTGTGTCCGTGTGCATTCTCACGCTGGTCAGTTTGTGTCCGTGTGCATTCTCACGCTGGTCAGTTTGTGTCCGTGTGCATTCTCAGGCTGGTCAGTTTGTGTCCGTGTGCATTCTCAGGCTGGTCAGTTTGTGTCCGTGTGCATTCTCAGGCTGGTCAGTTTGTGTCCGTGTGCATTCTCACGCTGGTCAGTTTGTGTCCGTGTGCATTCTCACGCTGGTCAGTTTGTGTCCGTGTGCATTCTCACGCTGGTCAGCTTGTGTCCGTGTGCATTCTCACGCTGGTCAGTTTGTGTCCGTGTGCATTCTCACGCTGGTCAGTTTGTGTCCGTGTGCATTCTCACGCTGGTCAGTTTGTGTCCGTGTGCATTCAAACGCTGGTCAGTTTGTGTCCGTGTGCATTCTCACGCTGGTCAGTTTGTGTCTGTGTGCATTCTCACGCTGGTCAGTAGTCCTTTCGCCTAAAACCTTACATAATGCGTTTAATACAGACTTGTTGACATTGTATTATCCGAAAATCAAAGAAAACTGATTCGTAAACAGCATGTTGTCTTGTAAACTAAAGAACTTTGTCGGTTCCTGGGTCCCACTGTGGAGTGGGGGTAAAGGGGAGTGGGGGTAAAGGGGAGTGTGGGTAAAGGGGAGTGGGGGTAAAGGGGAGTGGGGGTAAAGGGGAGTGGGGGTAAAGGGGAGTGGGGGTAAAGGGGGGGGGGGGTAAAGGGGAGTGGGGGGGGGCAAACCCAGACCCACTGCCCCTTTAACAAGCATGTCAAAATGTGGACCTCCCAGGGGTGTTTCCTTCGAAGTCGGAATACGTCTGCCACTTGATGACTTCAGGTGTTTGTATACCTGTCTGAAAATTGTCTGCCTGCCTTTTTTCTTGATCTGCTTGGTAATCTGCATCAGTACAAATATCGAGTTTGTCTTTGAAAATATAGATCTCGCAGTTGAGCCACTGTTTGCACTTATTTTGTGACTGTTAGACACTGTTTGGTGACTGTTCAGCTACTGTTTGGCCACTGTTGAGCCACGACTCAGCCACGCTTTCACCTCAGGTTAGCCACTATGTGGTGACTGTTCAGCAACAGTTGGCCACCGTTTGTCCACTGCTCAACCATTGTTCAGCTATCTGTGTGGTAGTATGTGTTCATACCAAGTGTTCCCCGTGTGGGTTCCAGGACCCCATTGGGGGACAAACAATAACAGACACACTGCCTCCGCAACAAGCATGTCGTAAGAGTCGACTAATGGGGGGCTTCTTTCGAAATGGGAGTGCATCTGCCTGAGAGGCAAGAAGCCCACAATCTGCATACAAGTAAGTCAGATCTGTTAAACGGATGAGCACGCAACATTTAGGTTCAGGAACAAGACTAATGTTCCAGAGGTGGACGAACAACCAGAACTTTCCGCCAGAGTTTACAGCTGGTGAACGTGAAGAAGAAGACGAAGATACCATACGTAACGAAGCCAGGGTTGCGTTGTGGCTAGGCACTTGCCTGTCATTATGAACTCCTTGGCTTTGAATCTGCGTGCTGGCTATTGACCCAGAGCTTCCAGGTCTCACAGTCTAAAATGGGTGCCAGGAATTGCCGTAGGATGTAAAGGCGAATGAAGGATGCACTTACTATCAGTTGTTCTATAAAAATATGTCTGCAGCACTGTTTGCACCAATATGTAGCAGTCTTGGTTCTTTTCTGTTATTTCACCTCATCACGCCGGCTTAGAGATTTGGTAGGAAATTCCCCAGACCGCCCCATAGTATAGAGGGGTTAGGGTTGGGCTTAGTAATAGTCGCTTTTTATTTAACACTAGCCCTAACCATAACCCCCCCCCCCCCTCCCCCTTCCTCTACAAATCTCGAAACCAGCGTGATGTGGTGAAATAACAGAAAAGAACCGCAGTCTGTTCCAAAAATCACAAAAATAAAGCGAAGAAACTAACTAAAATTACAAATATCTGCTTTATTTTATATCCGGGCCACCATTCAGGGGTAACAATTCGAGTGATTAATATTAATCATTGTTATGTCCCTTGTCAAAAGAAAGCGTTTGGAGGTTCTAATATAGTGTAGGCTTTCCAATGAGATAATTCACATGTGTGGAGTAAACACATACTGCTCACACGCGGAGGATCGAGGAAGTCACACATTACGAAGCTATGTAATGATTTGGGGACCATATACAGACAAGCTGATTTTTGAGGGCATCACTCGCTAAGAAAGTGATTGAAAGTCAAGGGAACCAACCACAGACTAAAATGTGGACTGATAATCGAGGGAACCATACACAGACTAAAATGTGGACTGATAGGAAACCAACAACAGACTAAAATGTTGACTGATAATGGAGGGCACCATACACTAACACGCTGATTGATAAGCAAGGCGAAAACTACTAGTTGATTGATTATCGAACCAACAAACGAACTCTATTTTCAGAGGATTAGGAATTGGGCACGTAGTCTTGTCTGACATTCCGTCCTTTTGGCCTCAGTCCACACACACATTTTTTCATTCACACGTCAGTTACTATAAAAGTAAACCTACATCAAATTCCTAATCAGAATTGATGAGATTTGTTCTTCTTATACCGGCATTTCTAAATAATAATAATAATAACAAGTATAGTAAGTGTAATATATCTGTCGAGCGATGGGGTGGGAAGCCTAATATGTTTTAGATTTAAAAAAAACAGTAAAGTTAAGGACCCTTTTCCACGCCTTTATGCGTATAGGGCATATAGGGTTAGACCTATATTTTTATAGACCAATCGGCACAAGATGGGTGATGTGGTCAGCATCACACCGGCCGCCTTTACTTTCCGTAACTGCACCCGGTTCCCATTCAAGGCTGGGTCGACCTGGGAGCCAAGGTCATTTTTGAAAATTGTCCGGCTCCGCCAGGGAGCAAACCCACGACCTTCCGATCCGCGGCGAGCGTCTATACTTTTATACTTTTATGGAATCTATAGTCTGTGCTCGGTCACACCTAGGGAACAAACAGACTAAACACAAATGTTAACAACAATGATCCTGAAATCCCATATGAAATACTTTTTTTTTTAAAGGTGGGCGGGTCCTGCTAGTCACACTCGTCATCGCCATTGGCTGTGTGTCCGTGCCTCCTCTAACACTGCCGTCTGGAAAGACGGAAAGGTGCCACTGATGATGATGACGTTGAGTCTGTGCTGAGATAATATTCAAATAGTTTCCGAATGTATGTACATGGATTATTATGGTAACCAGGTATTAATATAGACTGATAATCTAGGAAACCATTCAGTAAGAGCGATTGATAATCGAGAGAACCACACACTGGTAAGTTAATGGTGCAAGAAACCACACATTGTCTACCCAGTTTAATGTTTGTATACCGAAATACACAGAATCATATATGCTTGGTTTATTACTTTCTTTTCTACAGAAGACATATAAAATGTTGTCACTGGGCTTTTTTTTTTTTTTTTTTTTTTCCTTTTGTGAATAACATTGGGTGGTTGCTTATGAATAATGTTAATTAATTTGTACCAGGAACCTGACTGAAAGGGTTACCTGAACGAAGTGGTTAAGCCGTCTGCCTTTCGCTAATGAACGTTGTGGGTTCGGTTCCTTCTTCGTTTGTGTTTTTCTTTAGCGTTCACCATCTGTAAATGGAATGTTCTGATTGTTCGTCTACTTCTGGTCTTTGATCTTGGTCCAGACTTGAGTTCATCGTGCACACCCGTCTTAAAGATCTGGCCTGTCGGATGCAAATACTTTCCTACTGCACATAAAACACCTCGAGGTTGACTTGCACTAAATGCTTGATATGGCGCAGTGAGTCTATTGTCTACACCCCCATTCCAGTGAGTCTATTGTCTCAACCCCCCTTCCAGTGAGTCTATTGTCTCAACCCCCCTTCCCCCTTCCCCCCCCTAAAATCTACACAAACCCTGTAGATTATTGTCAGTATGTTGTATAAGTTTTAACATATACAGAAGCCCCGTAGACTATTGTCAGTGTGTTGTATAAATGTTAACATCTACAGAAGCCCCGTAGGCTATTGTCAGTATGTTGTATAAATGTTAACATCTACAGAAGCCCCGTAGACAATTGTCAGTATGTTGTATAAATGTTAACATCTACAGAAGCCCCGTAGACAATTGTCAGTATGTTGTATAAATGTTAACATCTACAGAAGTCCTGTAGACTATTGTCAGTCTGTTGTATAAATGTTAACATCTACAGAAGTCCCGTAGACAATTGTTTTATGTTGTATAAATGTTAACATCTACAGAAGCCCCGTAGTCAGTGTGTTGTATAAATGTTAACATCTACAGAAGCCCCGTAGACAATTGTCAGTATGTTGTATAAATGTTAACATCTACAGAAGTCCCGTAGACTATTGTCAGTCTGTTGTATAAATGTTGACATCTACAGAAGTCCCGTAGACTATTGTCAGTATGTTGTATAAATGTTAACATCTACAGAAGTCCCGTAGACTATTGTCAGTCTGTTGTATAAATGTTAACATCTACAGAAGCCCCGTAGACAATTGTCAGTATGTTGTATAAATGTTTACATCTACAGAAGCCCCGTAGACTATTGTCAGTATGTTGTATAAATGTTAACATCTACAGAATCCCCGTAGACTATTGTCAGTGTGTTGTATTGCTTTCTTATCTACAGAAGACAGAAAACTTTTCGTGGGCATGCTAAACAAATCTCAGACAGAGGAGGACGTCAGACAGCTCTTTCATCCGTACGGAACCATAGAAGAGTGCACCATTTTAAGAGACCAGAGTGGTAACAGTAAAGGTAAGATCCGTCAAGCTTGTGTTCTCAGCAATCTTCTTTGTGGTATCGGAGCTTGGTGGACATCTTCGGGCAAAGTCAAACGTATAATTAGCTATCACGTGCGATGATTACGAGGTATAATAGAAATAGGATGGCAAAACAGGATCATAAACATAGAGATGTTGGACTGAGCGGGTATGAACAGCTTTATCTATGCTCGGTCTTTGAAGACTGAGGCAGCTAGATCAATCTCTCCATAGTCAATTACAGATGGGTAGAAGATGTCGAGGTTGGCCTTTTGTACGATATCAAGATAAGTGCAAACAGGACATAAATAATACAGGTACTAAAGTGGATTCGGGGGTGGGCAGGGAGGCAGGACGCCTTGAGCCGTGGTGTATGGTGGAGGGAATCAGGAATGGAATCAAGATTAATAAGACACAATGTTTGCGGACTGGTTTAGCGCTGAGCGTCTGCAGACAGGTGAAGCGTTCAGCGTCTGCAGGCAGGTGAAGTGTTAAGCGTCTGCAGGCAGGTGAAGTGTTAAGCGTCTGCAGGCAGGTGAAGTGTTGAGCGTCTGCAGGCAGGTGAAGTGTTAAGCGTCTGCAGGCAGGTGAAGTGTTAAGCGTCTGCAGACAGGTGAAGTGTTAAGCGTCTGCAGGCAGGTGAAGCATTGAGCGTCTGCAGACAGGTGAAGCGTTCAGATTCTTCAGACAGGTGAATCACTAAGCGCCTGCAGACAGGTGAATCACTAAGCGCCTGCAGACAGGTGAATCACTAAGCGCCTGCAGGCAGGTGAATCACTAAGCGCCTGCAGGCAGGTGATGCGCTGAGCATATCAGAGAAGAATGCATGCGATGGCAGCAGAGGTCCTGACATTTCATGAGATACTTTCCCTAATGCGATTGATTCTTGCTAGGGACACTCGCCATCGCCATGAGCTGTGATGCGTCTTTACAACGTGGTATAGACTATCGTATGGGAAAACGGAAAGGTACCAACAAATAAAATTGCTGGAGATTAGACATGTGTCTAACTAGCAGGATAACTTCTTGTTCGCCTTTCCCGGCTGTAAACCCCGGCTGGAAGTTATGACATTTCGTCCACATCTGGACTCTGGCTTGTAAAAGAACCTGAATTTTGTGTGCACGCAGTTTTAAAAATCTGGCGTGTTTGTTTTGCAGACTGTTGGTTCCATGTATCTCATGCAAGATGCACTCGAAGGAATCACTAATAAGTCTACTCTTACGACATGCTTGTAGTGTAGGCAGTGGGCCTGCTCTTTCCCCACCACAATAGGACTCCTGAACCCACACGGGGAAGCAAGATGACGAAAGCTGTGACAATGACATGGTTTTCAGTCGAGTGTTGTTGAATGATGAATTAAGACACAGCACTCAGGACACCATCATAAGCCCTCCATACCAATTTTCAGCAGCAAGCGAGGAGTTCCAATTCATATAATACCAGTATCTGGTTTTATATCCGTCTCGCCTTTACCTTGAGTGCTGAGCGTCGTCCAAGTCCTAAGGTAATCCCCGTAACGCCGTTCTCCTCAGACCGTAATGATCGTTTTGTGCCTCTGCACTATTCACTCGCTCCCAAAGAGCCCTCCAGCATCTAGTGTGTCATACATAGGTTCATCAACAAATGGTGCCGAACCGGCCAGTCTATCTGCCTGCTAATTTTCCAACACACCAGCATAACCTGGAGTAAATAAATAAAGGACGCTAACTACCAAGGACCTCTGAAGTGATGCTTGCCACTCTGCACGCAGCATGCCTGTATAAATTCTCAAACTAAATGTTGTGATACCATCTGCCGTGCTTTGTTGCACTAAGCGACGTCCTTTTGCAAGGTTTTATGTAGAACATTTTAGATGAGAGAGATTATGAACATTAAAGGATGACGAGGACAGTAATTCTACAGTAAAATCTCGTTAACGTGAACTCTCTTAAAAAGAAAAATCGGTTAACACGTGTACCTGCAGGGATGTATTATTGTTAGTCCATAGACAACACAATTTTTTAACACAAATTCGAGTTTCGGTTCTATGGAAATCCTGTTAATGAGGTTTTACCGTATTCATACAGTTTACATAGATCTTCAGTAGCAAAACAGTTATGCACGCAATTCTCAGGTTCTGGAAGAAGGTTACAGTCCACAGGTGAACGAGCAGCTAGAACTCTCTACCGGACTTAACTGTCTTTAACGCGAAGAAAAAGAGGAAAAAGAAAAAAAAATTTGTAGTAGTTAGTTTGTAGTTAGTAATAGTAGTAGTAGTAGTAGTAGTAGTAGTTAGTAGTAGTTAGTAGTAGTAGTTAGTTAGTAGTTAGTAGTTAGTAGTAGTAGTAGTAGTAGTTAGTAGTAGTAGTATCTGTAGTAGTAGTAGTAGTAGTATCTTAGTAGTAGTTAGTAGTATCTGTTAGTTAGTAGTTAGTAGTAGTAGTTAGTAGTTTAGTAGTTAGTAGTAGTTAGTAGTTAGTTAGTTAGTAGTAGTTAGTTAGTAGTAGTTAGTATCTGTAGTAGTAGTAGTTAGTTAGTTAGTAGTAGTTAGTAGTAGTAGTAGTTAGTAGTAGTTATCTGTAGTAGTAGTAGTAGTTATCTGTAGTAGTTAGTAGTTAGTAGTTATCTGTAGTTAGTAGTTAGTTAGTTAGTAGTTAGTTAGTTAGTTAGTTAGTTAGTTAGTTAGTTAGTTAGTTAGTTAGTTAGTAGTAGTTAGTTAGTTAGTAGTTAGTTAGTTAGTTAGTTAGTAGTAGTTAGTAGTAGTTAGTTAGTAGTTAGTAGTAGTTAGTTAGTTAGTAGTTAGTAGTTAGTTAGTTAGTTAGTTAGTTATTAGTTAGTAGTAGTTAGTTAGTTAGTAGTTTAGTAGTTAGTAGTTAGTAGTAGTTAGTAGTTAGTTAGTTAGTAGTAGTAGTTAGTAGTTAGTTAGTAGTAGTTAGTAGTAGTAGTTAGTAGTTAGTTAGTAGTAGTTAGTATAGTTAGTTAGTTAGTAGTTAGTTAGTAGTAGTTAGTAGTTAGTTAGTTAGTTAGTTAGTTGTTTAGTTTAGTTAGTTAGTAGTCTAGTAGTTAGTTAGTAGTAGTTAGTTAGTTAGTAGTTAGTTAGTTATCTGTTAGTTAGTAGTTAGTTAGTTAGTAGTTAGTAGTAGTAGTAGTAGTAGTAGTTAGTTAGTAGTAGTTAGTTAGTAGTAGTAGTAGTTAGTTAGTTAGTTAGTTAGTAGTAGTAGTAGTAGTTAGTTAGTTAGTTAGTTAGTTAGTTAGTAGTAGTTAGTATCTGTAGTTAGTAGTTAGTTAGTAGTTAGTTAGTTAGTAGTAGTTAGTTAGTTAGTAGTTAGTTAGTTAGTTAGTAGTTAGTTAGTTAGTAGTAGTAGTTAGTTAGTAGTTAGTTAGTAGTAGTAGTTAGTAGTAGTTAGTTAGTTAGTAGTAGTGTAGTTAGTTAGTTAGTTAGTAGTAGTTAGTTAGTTAGTTAGTTAGTAGTAGTTAGTTAGTAGTAGTTAGTTAGTAGTTAGTAGTAGTTAGTAGTTAGTTAGTTAGTAGTAGTTAGTTAGTTAGTAGTTAGTTAGTAGTTAGTAGTTAGTAGTATAGTAGTTAGTTAGTTAGTTAGTAGTTAGTAGTTAGTTATTAGTTAGTATAGTGTAGTAGTTAGTAGTAGTTAGTTAGTTAGTAGTAGTTAGTAGTTAGTTAGTAGTTAGTTAGTTAGTAGTAGTTAGTAGTAGTTAGTAGTAGTTAGTTAGTTAGTAGTAGTAGTAGTTAGTTAGTTAGTTAGTTAGTAGTATCTGTAGTTAGTAGTTAGTTAGTATCTTGTTTAGTAGTTAGTTAGTAGTAGTTAGTTAGTTAGTAGTTAGTAGTTTAGTATAGTTAGTTAGTTAGTTAGTTAGTTATCTGTAGTAGTTAGTAGTAGTTAGTTAGTTAGTAGTAGTTAGTAGTTAGTAGTAGTAGTAGTAGTAGTAGTAGTAGTTGTAGTAGTAGTAGTAGTAGTATCTGTAGTAGTAGTAGTAGTTGTAGTAGAAGTAGTAATAGTAGTATCCGTAGTAGTAGTAGTAGTAGTAGTAGTAGTAGTAGTAGTAGTAGTAGTAGTATCTGTAGTAGTAGTAGTAGTAGTAGTATCTGTAGTAGTAGTAGTAGTAGTAGTATCTGTAGTAGTAGTAGTAGTAGTAGTAGTAGTAGTAGTAGTGGTAGTAGTAGTAGTAGTAGTATCTGTAGTAGTAGTAGTAGTAGTAGTAGTAGTAGTAGTAGTATCAGTAGTAGTAGTATCTGTAGTAGTAGTAGTAGTAGTATCTGTAGTAGTAGTAGTAGTAGTAGTAGTAGTAGTAGTATAGTAGTAGTAGTAGTAGTAGTAGTAGTAGTAGTAGTAGAAGTAGTAATAGTAGTATCCGTAGTAGTAGTAGTAGGAGGAGGAGGAGTAGCAGCCACAGCAGCAGCAAATGCAACTTTTTTTTTTTTTTTTAATCCAGGGAAAGTAACCGAATCAAAATATGATTGCTTGTTAACGTAAGATACTAGTGAATTGTCTCCCTTTGATGATAAATAGCATGGGATATATCGTTCAAGCTCGACTTTTTTTTATAAGAGTGTCGACACTCGCTGAATTATGTCTCCACTATTAAGAGGCCGCCTTTACTTCCTATCACATTATTTAGTACTAGTTTAAAATTTCCACATGGGAGCCTTTCCACCGGTGAACCGTTAAAAATCAACACTGATTTTTAACATACAACACACACATACGAGACTACAGCTTTTCTTTTTCCCGAGTTATGATTTCTCAAATAACTCTACTGTATGGTTCTGCGTTTGAATCGGTTTCCTGGGGTTGATTAGGAGAGATGTTAATCCTGCAGAATGCAAACATGGAGGCGGGAAATCTGTTGTTATTATTATTGTTATAGTTGTTGTTGTTGTGTTAATATCAAAGTCGAGATGAATTAGATCTTACAACGACTGTGCCGACAACACCTGCAATAATTTAGATTTGTCATTTGTAGAGGTAGTTTCTTTCTTTCCTTTCTTGTTTCATTGGCTGTAAGCTCCAGATGGAAAGTCCTGGTAGTTCGTCCATTTGGACTTAAACTTTATGCCACGGCCTGAGTTTGGTCTGCACGTCCGTTTTACTGACTTCTTTGTGTGCAGTTATTTGTTCCTTGCTGCTCGGAAAGATGCACTCCGACATCAAAGGAAGTCTGCAATTAGTCGACTTCTTTGATATGTTTTTTGAAGAGGCGGTGGGTCTGTTCTTGTTTTTCCCACAGTGGGACCCGGAACCCACACGGGGATAAAAGCAACTTGATAACGACACTAAGGCGTCATCATCATCAGCATGTGTCCTGTCGATAAACGTTAGCGGTTATGTTTCGCCATTTCACACGATCACCAGAATTACGGATCAGGTCAGTGCACTTATCCCGTACCCATCCATATGACCAGGCCTGTCTATGCGTTTGTCTCTTTTTCTCCTTGACTGCAACGGACATCAGATCTGTATGGTCCCTGCCAAGAAGGAAAGCAAGGGCAAACTACCTTCTTAAAGGTGCCAATGATGGTCTCATTTAACAAGCTACAATGATTACTAATCAAATTTTCACAAAACATAACTAGGAAGTACCAGGAAGGGAACAATATGTATATATAAAGTCAACGTTTCGACCAAAGTCTTCGTCATCCAGGAAACAGACGGCGACAAAATATTTAGCCCATGAAGATTTTACTTGACTGTCAAATGAAAATACAAAACTCTCATTTGATTTTAAGGACGGTGTAGATAGGGCGTCGTGAGCCAGGGGATTAGGGCCGGCTGGCTAGTGCTGTCGCCACGGACTGTACAGGATGGGATGTATATATATATATATATATATATATATATATATATATATATATATATATATATATATATATATATATATATATATATATATATCCTCCCCAAGCTTCTTTTCTCCATTACCTTACTGGAGGTCGAATCGGGGTCTACCGTTTGAGAGCCCCGAGGTTGTACCCACTCTTTCCGTGCGGGTTCCCGCGATCAATCGTAAGGACAACAAAAATCAACCCACTGCCTCACCCAAGCATTTTGTACTAGTCCACTAATTAAGGGCTTCCTTTAAAACCGGAATGTATCTACCTGAGAGGCAAAGAACTAACAGTCTGAATACCAATAAGTCAGATCTGTAAAACGGATACACATGCAACACTCAGGTTATGAAATAATACTAGAGGTGGACGAACAAGTAGAATGTTCCTAGGGAGTTAACATCCGGTAAACGCGAAGAAAAAGAGTTAAGTGCTAAGCCGGCCGCTTCTCTTTCTGTCTCCTCGTCTGATCGTTGTTGACACATAATGATATCAGTTGGTACTTATATCGTAGTTTATTTGCCTAACAGTATCTTCTTGACACCAGTCATCGATGCTTTCCATATCCCAGTTATAACAATCCCATAATTATAGCCATAGCAAATAGATCATCAATCTAGAAGGTTGAACGGAATATCTAGGACCTCCCATGCAAAACTGCAAGTCAGGATGCAGCTCTTGATGTTGCAATTCTTGTCTTGGATATCGCAGTTCTGGTCTAGGATGTCGCAATTGTGGTCTGGGGTGTCACAGTTGTTATCTTGGATGTCGGATTTGTGGTCAATGATATCGCAGCCGTGGTCTGTGATGTCGCAGTCGTGGTCTGTGATGTCGCAGTTCTGGTCTGTGATGTCACAATTCTGGTCTGTGATGTCGCAGTTATGGTCTGTGATGTCGCAGTTCTTGTCTGTGATGTTGCAGTCGTGGTCTGTGATGTCGCACTTCTGGTCTGTGATGTCGCAGTTCTATTCTGGGATGTCGCAGTTCTGGTCTGTAATGTCGTAGTTCTGGTATGTGATGTCGCAGTTCTGGTCTGGGATGTCGGAAATCTGGTCTGGGATGTCGCAGTTGTAGTCTGGGATGTCGCAGCTGTGGTCTGGCATGTCGCCGTTCTGGTCAGGGATGTCGGAGTTGTCGTCTGGGATGTTGCAATTGCGGTCTGGAATGTCGGAGTTTTTGTCTGTTATGTCGGAGTTGTGGTCTGGAATGTCGAAAATCTGGTCTGGAGTGTGGCAGTTGTGGCCTTGGATGCCGCAGTTGTGGTCTGGGATGTCGCAACTGTGGTCTGTGATGTCACAGATGTGGTCTGCGATGTCACATGTGTTGTCTGGTGTGTCGCAGTTGTGGTCTGTGATGTCACAACCGTGGTCTGTAAAGTCACAGCTGTCGTCTGGTATGTCGCAGCTGTAGTCTGGGATGTCGCAGCTGTGGTCTGTCATTCAACAGGTGTAGTCTCGAATGTCTCGATTCTGATTATTTTTTACTGTTACTAACAAATAATGTTCGTATATTCCAACTTCACATCAGTGAAATCGTACAGTCTGTAGTCGGTGCTTAGTTTTACGTTAATGTATTTATTTTCTATTTTTATTTATAAAAATGTGTCGTTTTCTTTGAAACATGGGAACCCTCTAAACACAAAAGAGATCGTTAATGGTAAATACAATTATGCAAGTGTTATTTGTTAAAAATCTCTACAGAATAATTACACAATTTGTGTGAAGCAACCACCCTTCCTCTGCCTACATACCCTCTTTACTAATCGATTTTCATTGAAACTCTTCTCAGTAACACTTGTCTGATCCCGTCAAAGATGAGAGAATAAGACACTGCGGCAGTGGCTGGTCCTAATTTACGCAGCCTTGTTATTTTTTAATTAATTTTATTTATGATTTCAGTACTATGCTGCGTTTAATTTCTTCATCGTACTTGTATCTCTGCTTGCTACTTCACCAGCTTTCCTAAGTTACTTGTATCTCTGCTTGCTACTTCACCAGTATCTTTCCCAAGTTGCTTTATCTCTTTTGGCTTCTTTGTCAGCTTTCCTAAATTACTTGTATCTCTGCTTGCTACTTCACCAGCTTTCCTGCGTTACTTGTATCTCTTTTTGATACACCTCCAGCTTGGCTAAGTTGCTCGGTATCTTTCCACGCTACTCCGCCAGCTTTCGCATGGCATTAAACCCCCCCCCCCCCCCCCCTCACCCTTTCATTATTGGAAATAAGGCTCCATGTTTGACGTTTCAAAAATTGTTATATGATATTTATTAACATATTCTTGATTTTTTTTTCTAACTTTCAAAATCCTGTGCAACTTTTATACAATCATCCCCACACTAACTTTTACGTTTCACCATTCCTCGAATACTCTTCCTCCACCATCTCCTGATGTCGGCCCATTCTCTATCATGTATTCCATGCTTTTACTCACTTAATCACTCACACACGACATCTCTGTCACATGCAGATCCTCCTCGCTCTTTACCTCATACACTCCAGCAGTCACTTCAATTTGGCCCTCATTCATTCTCGCTCTCTCCACGTCAGCCCCTCAGCTCGCCGAATGCTTCTGCGCGTCTTTGGAGTCGACATTGCGTTACAATAGTGGACGTCTTAACCCGGTTATTATAACCAGAAAACACTGGACACAGCCTACGTCAATTGTAGCCGCCAAATATAGCTTAAGGATTTTACTGTTAACCTTCTTGCATGATTAAAGTTTGCTCGCGCCAGCTGTCCTTTTTTGTTATCTTTCTCTGTGTGCTGCTCACTTGCGCGGCAAAAGCCTGACTCGCTGGGTTTGTTTGTCAGTTCACAGTGTAATGTTATTTTGGCGGGAAAAGGCAGTTCTTTAAAGAAGAAACAGGTGTAAGCACGTTTTCTTGAGTGTCTTACTGTAAATTTCTTTCAGGGCTTGTGTTGGATACGTAACCTTGTGTGTCATGCCGATCAGTTAGCTGCATGTCATTTATAGTACGATGCAGGGGGAAAAGCTCCAAATTTTTTTTTTTTTTTTTTGGCTTTTGTGGTATTTGTAGGCAAGTTTACGTTCAGTAGTTTGCTTTTACTTACTAAACGGTCGGCTCCTAATACCACTGTTGAAACCAATTCAGTGCTGTCTGCTGCCAAATCGCCTGCAGCTAGAATCGAACTCGGGTCCCCGACATTACGTAGCAATGTCGATAAACGCATGCTAAAATATATCTTCGGAAAAAGAAATATTTTTTAAAAAGCCACATATTATCATTTTATGGGTGGAAAACTTGAAATCTGAGAAGTTACATAGGAAATGAACTTCGAAGACAAAAATCAAATTTCAGAGGCCTTTGGCGAAATATAGAGTGATTTTATAAAAAAAAAAGAAAAACCGTAAACATACTGTGTTTTTGTTGTTTTTGTTACTATTGAAGATGTTGTTTTCAAGCAGCTTTTTTTTTTGATGTTACTCTTGTTGTTCCTGTTTTACTTCTGTTGATTTTTATTGTTGCCGTTGTGCCTGTAGTTTGCTATTGCTGCTGTTTTTGATCTTTTTCTTATCGCTATAGTTGCTGCTACTGTTAGTGTTTTTTCTCATTGTGTTATTTTTGTTGCTGTTTTTGTTGGTCTGACTGATGCTGTTTCTATTGTTGTTGTTACTGATATTGCTGCTACTGTTGTTGTCTACATGGCATAGACAAGAAGGGACCAGGCCACCATCTTCAGACTTAGAACGCAACATACTCCACTCAATGGACATCTAAACAGAATACAGCCACAACACTCACCAGAGTGCCAGCTATGTAACTACCCCTACGAAACTGTTGAGTGCCCAAAACTCAACGAGACTAGAAAAATGCTACTCCCTCCGAGACCAGACAAGTGGAACACCTTGTACGGAGGAAAAGAACAGCTTGTGAAAACATGCAAATTGCACTACATGGCATTGGGCCAAAGGGTGAAAGCTCATGCCCCGCTGGATCGATAACAACAACAATGGCATAGACTTGGAACAAGATGTGAATTGTTACTTTATTTGCTTTAAATCATAGGAAGACATATCATTGTTGTTATTGCTGTTGTTTTTTAGTTATTGTTATTCTTGCTGCTGCTGGTGGTGCGATACAAATATGAATACATGCTGCTGCCTTCGTCTAGCCCACTGCGTAGATCGATGTTATCTGCACGCGCCAGACATTTATGTGATCAAGTTCCGCCAGATGTCTCTGTGATAACTAGATGAGGTACACAACCAGCGGCTTCTCCCAATCGACACCAGATACCCGCTGGATTGTAGCAATCACTATCCCTGTCACGTGACGGCTACCAGACATAGCTTTTCTGTGTTTGTTTTCCTGCAGCAAACATCAATTAATTAACTCCCACAAAGAATTCGTTGTCCTGGGTCAGAAGCAGCCACTCATCTTTTTGTGAGTGCGTTTTGAGAAAAACAAAGGGTGGAAAAAGGGTGGAGGTGCGAGGGATGCTGTGACAGTGGGATAGTTGAAAGAATGAGTACACTCAACAAATAAACATATGTAAAGAAATGTCTGAGGAGAAATTATTGAATAACGCAACTGTTAACATCATCAGAAGGTGACAGTCCACAATCTTTGGGGGTTCGCTATAAAGAGACAAGAGAAATAGTTCGTCGTGGCAGCAATAAATTTAAAGGGGCAAATAAACAGTAGGAGATCAATAGAGAGGAAGCTAGACAGTATAGCCTTAAGGACATTTCCTCAAGAGCTCCCTCTACATCTTCGGCAGCCAACGAAGAGTTCAAATTCTGATTGTGTCAGTAGAATATTGAATGTTGAATTGAGAATTCACATCATAGCACTCTGGACAATCCAATAAGTTCACCGTCCCAAACTTTAGCAGCAAGCGAGGAGTTACAATTCGGATGGCACCGGTAACTGTCTGATTGTATAGCCGTCTCATCCTTCCCTTGAACGTTGAGCGTCGGCCAAATCCCCTGGTGACTCCTCGCAGCACTATTCTCTTCAGACCGTAATGATCTTTCTGCGTCTCCGCACTGTTCATTCGTTCCCAAAGGGCCCTCCCAACATCTAGCTTGTCATACAATAATTCACCACCGTGTCAGTCTATCTGCTTGCTCATTTTCCAATACACTAGCATTACCTGGAGAGAATATCCAATGTATGCTAACTACATGGGACCTCTGAAGTGATGCTTTCCCCTTTGCACGAAGCCAGCCTGTCTTCACCTTTCTCAGCATGCTCTGTGAGTCAGTTACAATCACGGCGTGTGTGTACAGCTGATTCTCAAGCCAGCGGAAGGCAGCGGAGACTGCCTCCACCTTCATTCTCAAACTAGACGTTGTGATATCATATGCAAGGCTTTGCTGCACTAAGCGACGTCCGTTTGCCTTTAATATGAACCTCCATACACTTCGTCTGTCCCTGAACACAGAGCCATCTGTAGAGATCATAACATCGCTTATGCGGGAATTGTCATGTATCATTTGTTGAGATTGGTGGAGATTTGTCGTAACCTATTTCCTGGCAAAAATGTTCCCACATTGTGTGCTTAGATTCCTTTGCGAGTTGTTTAAAATGTTAAGTGAGTCTGTTTTTTTTTTTAAATGTCTTTTCATGAAAAAAAAAAAATCAAAGACTTTCCCAGTCTTTGGTGGCACCTCATATTCTGCCCGGGCTTTGCGACTTCAGGTGTACACCTCGGGGGTTGTTGAAAGACAGCTTTCTTCTTTCCTGGTGTTCTGCGTGACCTGTCTCGCAGACGTCCAGTTACATCATGCTGATGTGCAGAGTACTGGAAAGTAGTGGCTGGTTTCTGATACCTTGTGCTAATTGTGGTTTTTCCGTACTAGAATCCAACATGGAAGGTTGTCGCACTCATACTGGGAGATACCAGCGTGAGATCGAGGGCACTGTCAGTATCACCTTCTCTGTGGAGGATTCTGGTGGGTCTGCCATCATTCAGGCAGATTAAATTCGTGTCTGTTAGAGCTTTCTCCAATGCTTCGCCATGTTTAATGACCGTCGGATTGCCCTATAGACGACCTTTGGCGTTGAAGTCACCACACATGATGATATCGGTATAATCTGCTCGCACATATCACCTAAAACTTTCCACCTTTCTTTGTGAACTTTATCGTTACTTCCGGCTACCTTAACAGCCTGCACATGAATTTCGCTGTTGTTCCATGCACTTGTGTCTACAACTGAGGATGTTATTCCGCACCTGACCAGGATTGCTTGGCCTAGGTGTTTGCTGTTGTATTACGTTTGGAAACCTGAGACATTCAGAGCTTCCTCAGTATTCAGCCGGGTCTCCTGAAGTGCAATTACATCAGCATCCTATGTGAGTTTCTCCCAGACTGGGCCTCTCTGTGGAACACTCCTGCAGTTCCAGCAAAGAATGCTGAGATTGTTAGCCTTGCTAGGGCGTTCTGATTTAGATTTCTTTTGCGTGCACCAGCATGTCTATTGCGCCGTCTTCTACCACATTGTCCTCTCCTCCTTCTGTACCGTGTACATGCTGCTGCATCGGATCTCAGCACGGACGCGCGCGAACTCCGTAGCTCCGGCGAGGATCGAGTTCATCAAATTTGTCTATAATATTTAATTAAAACAGTAGTGAGAGTTTATTAACGGTCACCCCAATAGTGCTCTCGTGCTAAAGAAGGGTTCAGGGACGTAACGCCCACACATATACGTGTACAAGCTCACACACAAATATGCGAATACACACACATCATACATACACACCCACAGGTATAAAAAACGCATATATACATATAAAGCGCGCGAGAGCGCACACTCATACAATCACATCAATTATGAAAACATGAAGAAAAAAAAGCCACATCTATTTATAAGCCCACATGTATCTAGCACACTCTTATTAACATACCCTCATAACCCGCTTGCTCATACACACACAACAACACACTAACGAGCGCACTGGCACTAACAAACACGCACATAAAGACTGTACTCAGGACCAATTTGATTGACAAGGAAGAAAAAAAGGAAGCAAAATCCAACAATCGAATTCAAGTGAACATCTTACAAAACAGAAAACTCATTATCCCTTGCCTTTCCCCCACCGCCTCCTTTCCCTGACCCACTCCAGCACAGGAAGTAGAATCCCCGGCGCCCAGCCCACCCCGTGGGTAATAAGAGCATTAGCAACATGCGAACCTCTGTTAGCTCCTGCATTATTTTTCTTTTTTTTTTGCGTACTTATAACAAACATCGGAAGCGCCCCACCACAAAGGCAGCTGATCGATTGTCTCCACTCGCAGAAGCCGGGTCTGTTGGTCGATGTGTTTTAACCTTTATAGGCGTGACCTGAATTGCCTCCGCCGACCACGCTGCCACGTTCATCCATCTCCGTAGGGGTTCCGGGGGTCTAGGGGTCTGACTGGCGATTAGCTTGTTATCTGATTTGTAAAATAGTGAGAGCGATAATGACGACGAGGGTGATGATGATGACGACAATGAGGATGATATGATGACAATGATGATGATGAAGACGATGACAGAGATGATGGTGATAAGCACGTCAGTGACGACGAGGATGACGATATTAATTGGTGGTGCCCTATGTGATTAAAATTGATCGCCTATGCAACTGCTGATCTGTGACTGCTGCATCCGTCGATGTTGAACTGCATTTCCTATGTCGGACTGTTTGTATTAGCACTTCTGATGACTGTCTTATGCTTTTAATTCGCGTTTATGATAGTGGATTTGATGAGACTGCCGTCAGTGTCATTCTTTTTCGCAGCAACGAACAGTGATGAACATTCTGTGCGTTTTTTATTGGCACAACAGCGGAGTAACTATGGGGTGACCCATTTGCCATGAATCTGAAACTAAGGTTACCAGATCACCAGACTGTGTCTTCATCAATATTTTGTTTGGTTTCTCTTATCCTCGTGTCTGCCTTTATATATTTTTTTAGAATAATTGTTTAAAACAGCAACTCGACGTGCCGGCAGTGCAGACAATTTATTTTTCAATGAATGGTAACAATTTGGTTGTTGTTGAAAAGGTACCAAAACAAAACAAAACGATTGTTAATCTGTTAAATAAATATAACAAAAACTATATGTGTGTGTGTGTGTGTGTGTTATACAAGTCGCGATATCAACAGCATTGTGGAACACCTCCCGTAACCTTGTGCCAATGTGACAGGTTCAGGAACTATCAATCAGAAGTGAGCTAGTGTGTATATGGGCGGGGCTTAGTGAGACTAACATTACCTGTTTCGTTCCCTCCTTTTTTTTGTGTTTTTATCTATATTGTGTTTCTTTAACAACGCTGAGAGGTGTCATGACAAATGGCATAACTGAGGTCGGTTTTTCACAGCATCGGACGTGTTTCCAAAAGTACAGTTTTTCACGGCATGTGTCAAATAGTCCCAAATGTGTACGAATGTACCAACTTCGGCAGCCCTGGTGCCTTGACGCCTGAACATGGGAGCTTAGTTATGCTGAGGCCCCTTTTAGCAGAAAATCTTATCGAGGTGGGGGTGCGGGTGAAAGGGTGGGAGCCCTCGGCGCCATCCCCAAATCGAGTATGAAAATTAACTCTTCAACTCCTGCAATACCAATAGATTCAGTGTACATTTGTTTATCACTCTTTACAATCTGGATCCAGTTCATGTGTCATGTTAACCCTTATATTTCAGTTGTTGATATAACTAATTCTCTTCCAAAGCTGTGTTTATCAGTAACCCAAGATTTTAGGTGTGCAGCTTTTTTTCTTCTTCTCCTCCTCGCTGATACCAGGTTTTCCTGGGGATCGTCGCTGAGCTACGGAGGTTCTCACTATTTGCGGTGCTCTCGGCAGACAGAAAGCTCTTTTGCTGGCGGAGACTGAGTCATTTGGAATAACTTCTGATTCGATGAAGTCGATGCTCTCACCTTTACCTTTACCATCTCTAGGCTGTTGCCCAGTGTCGTGGTTTTCTGTACTTGTCCTGCGCTTCTCGGGTGCCTTGGGTGAAGGATTTCTTTATCTGTTTTGCTAGTTTCGGCTACACCATATATCCATGTTTTTGTTTTTTCTTCCTCCTACTAGATATTCTGCTGTAAAAAAAAATTCTTATATATAGTCTGCCCTAGCAGCATTCTCACAAGATGGGTCAACCCTTTCATTCTTTATCTGCTAATATAAATCAAACATGGTCTTATTCCAACTTTCTCTCTGATACTGGTATTCGCAACCCTGTCTCTTCTTTCTTGTGGTGTTAGTGACCTTACACAGGGGCCGCGTTAGCGCAGTCGATAGGACGCTCTATTTCAAGTCCAGCTGCGACTCGCAGTCCATAGCCGGTGTTCGAAACCGGGCGGTTCCCGGGGTTCACACAGTCTCTAGGAAATAGCTACTAGAGTTAACACTGTGCAGTAAATTGAGGAACGTCGCTGTAGCTAAGGAGTTGCGTACGGACGGTGACACAGGCGGACAGTTTCCCTTCAGCAGTCCGTACTGGTGGCAGAGCACTTATGGTTTATAAGCGTCTGCAGTGACGCTGGTTCACATCTCACGACTTGACCTTGGTGACCTTACGAAGACAACTCATTTCTCATGTAAATGTTTTGTGAAATGTGTTTTGCTACAATGTACAAAAACAAATGGGTAGACACTGCTGCAGAAATATTTATCTGCGACCGAAAAAGTTAAGTTTTTGCTGATGCATGTATTGGCTCAAATATTACAATAAATTAGTTGTGTTTCCTTTAGGAGTTGTTGCAGAACCAACATAAGCATGGTTGTGCTTGTGTAGAATTTGTGTGTGTGTGTGTAAGTGAAATTGTTACGCTTAGTAGTTTGCCATAGCCCAGGAAGGGTCAAGCTCTCCATAGCATTGTTGAAAGAATGCGAGACAAATAGTCCGCAGCTGGGATCGAACCCGGCACCACGAAGCGCGTTCAACCCCTAAGCCACAGACGCCGATACATATTATATATATCAATATATTTACGTGCCATTTCCACATTGTTATAAGTATTGTTATTATTACGCATTTATATTTATTTTCTTCGCGTCAGCTTAGCTGACCACGTGTTACTAACCAAAAAGTCACCTTCGCCATTGTGCCCCAGTTTTGTCTCAGCGGTAGAGGCGCTGCAAGCTGTACACAATACAGCAGGCAGATACACCGACAGCTTGCCTCGTCCACAGATTGTGTAGCCAATGATTTCAAGCCGTAAGACGAACAAAAAGAGAAAACTGTGGATCGATAGGCAGGAAGATTCTATTCTACACGAAGTTCTAGGGCGGGGGGTAGGTCGTCAGACGATCGGTAACGCCATGCTGCTGTAAATATGATAGTTGCAAACATGGCTTCTGGGTAGGAATTAAATTCACAAAACATAATCTATGACTAAGAAACTTAAGGTCCATGCCGTGTAGGATTGGTAGTCATGTCTGTCCACAACCTTCTGTTTCGTCTACTTCCTATCAACTTTGATACAGATGAAATTCCATTGTCACAATGTACCCCAGTTTTCTCCTTCTCATCACGTGACCAAAGAATGAAGATTGTTTCTTCTAAGAAGCTCAACAAGGACATAAGGTCTGGAAACGGGGATAGAGGCAGTTGACACTTTATCAATAAATAAAATTATAATAATAAGAAGAACACTACATCCCAGTCCGCAAACGGGGAAGTCTCGTAGAGAAAGAACTAGTAATTAATTGGCGTGGGGAAAGGGGGGGGGAGGAGGAGGATTGTAACTCATCCGTATCTTGTTGGTGAAGGTATTTCCCTGTTTGTTATGATGTGTTTCAGTCTCAAGATCAGCTTTTTTCCATGTGTTTCAGTCTCAAGATCAGCTTTTTTCCATGTGTTTCAGTCTCAAGATCAGCTTTTATCCATGTGTTTCAGTCTCAAGATCAGCTTTTTTCCATGTGTTTCAGTCTCAAGATCAGCTTTTTTCCATGTGTTTCAGTCTCAAGATCAGCTTTTTTCCATGTGTTTCAGTCTCAAGATCAGCTTTTTTCCATGTGTTTCAGAAACAACTAAAAAAAAAATACACATTATTTTTTTTTTAGTCCAAACACAATAGCAGCATACTTAGAGAATCTCACAGTACCGGTTACTTAGGGACTGAATGGTTATATGTACAGTCGGAATTATTTGTCGACTAGCAAACTAAATAACCTAACCTAGTGGTTAGACGCTTAACTATCGGTTCGGTGGTTCAAATCCCCACTGAGGTAGGCTTTCTTTCCCCTAAATTGAACTTGGCTCCCAGGTCGACCCAGCCTTAAAATTTGTACCAGGTAATGTTCTGGGAAGTAAGGTGGCCGTAAGACGTTGACCGCATTATTAGGTGAGGACTTGTTCGACTATAAACAAATGTTTAGCATCACATGCTGCCCTCGCCGCTTGTGTAAAAGGGATGGTATTTGCTCTCTTCCGTATTTAACTAATTGTTGAGTTCAGTTGAGTCAAGAATTGACATCACAGCATTCTGGACATTCTCATGCCTGCTCCGTCCTCATCTTCAGCAGAGTTCCAATAATGATGGTACCGGTCACAGTCTGGTTATGTGTCCGTCTTGCCGTTCCACTGAGTGTTAGTGAGCCGGCCAGACCCTCTGGTTACACCAAGATGCCATTTATTCTTTTACTCTCTAAACAAGGACCATTTTCGTCGCCTTTAGGCTTATAGGGCATATAGGCTAGATCTATATTTTATAGTCCAATCGGTACAAGAAGGGTGATGTGGTCAGCATCAAACCGGTCGCTTTACTTTCCCGGGACTGCATCCGGTACCTGCTCAAGGCTGGGTCGACCTGCGAGCCAAGGTCATTTTTGAAAAAAGTATGGCTCCGCCAGGGAGTGAACCCATGACATTCCGACCCGCAGGCGAGCGTCTATCCGCTCCACCATGGCGACTACCCCTTATTATTTCCAGGCCATACACATCTTGTTGAACTATTAATAAATTACTAACCAGTATAACAGCTGTTTGCCATTGCTTTCTGAAAGATATGAAGCTGATGTCATCATTATAATCACCATAAAGCATTTTACCACCACAATGCTTGCATCTTTCTTGGAACTTGGCAAGCCGAGCAGTGACACAGAGTCAACAAGCCTCAATCCATCTTATCTTAGTACCTTTAACACTACGGATACGGTCCTGGTTATGATTTGCCAGTGTCCCTCTGCCATTTGCAACTTGTGTCCGATGAACCAACCGTAAGCTTGCCACTTGGTCGTCAAGGTATGCCGACTGATCTAATAGGCTTCCGCTGCGTCTATATCTAACTTCGAATCTCTCAGTACCCGTTGCATAGTCACCATTCTCGTCTTGCCCCTGTCTAAGAACATCCGGTAGAATGTAGCAGGAAAAGAAAGACTCCTGCTGTACATGCTAAACTGCGGAGTTCATATTATTTTTGCGTCTGTGGAATATGAGTGATAAGAAGGGGGGGGGGGGTGGTTGGGGTTAAACAACTTGAGAATTTTGCTTTATGAAGCTATCTGTCCACTTCCATTTTCTTTCTTACGTTTCTTTAATTAATAATGTGTTCCTGTCCATAACTGCTACTGCTTCTATTACGTTCCACCTTGGCGTTGGTGGCTGCTTACGTTGACTGTTGTTTCTTCCGTTAATTTTCTTTTTCTTCTTCTTGTTCTTCTTGTTCTTCTTATTCTTTTTCTTCTTCTTCTTCTTCTTCTTCTTCTTCTTCTTCTTCTTCTTCTTCTTCTTCTTCTTCTTCTTCTTCTTCTTCTTCTTCTTCTTCTTCGTTGTTACCGACTGTAAACTCCGGCAGAAAGTTCTGATTCTTCGTCCGTCTCTAGACTATATTCTAATGCAGCGTTTCTAAAACTATTCTTCACCCGCGGCACCATTTTCGGACAAAGTTTTTTGCCGCATACCTACCCTAAAAGTTTTTTAAATACCTAGGAAAAGCAGGAATTGGGGAAGAAAAAGGGGGGGGGGGGGGGAACTAGTGAAAATGTAACGTTTAGTTGTCGTTAATGTGATGAATGAAATTGCGTGGATGAATTTTTCATTACTTTCTGTATGTTTATGGAAAGTAGTTAATCGTACCCTCAGATCATTTTAATGTAAGCGAACGTTGAAAATGCACTGCAGCCTTGTCAATAGCATTGTTTTCTGGATACACCTGCATCCAGAACTCTTCTTGGCTTCTCTGCCGGTATTTCTGTTTTAAATTGCTGTCTTCGCTGATCTCAAGCAATAATTGATATTTTCCGTGGCACCCCTGGCATACGCTGGCGGCACTGTTTGAGAAGCCCTGCTCTAGTGATTCAGGAGATGACACTGATTCGACAACATTCACAAGACTACTAGACCATAAGGTTAAAAGTAGGATTGGCAGACAAGAACACTATAAGGTGGCCAAAGAGGAGCAGTAACCCAACGCAGAACTGGTGTTATCAGTCGTACACACTGATAGAAATACTGAAGATGGGATCCGAGCGCTTATGGGCGTTTCTAATGTGCAATGAGGATAATCTGTCGATTAATTAATAAAGTAGTTTTTAGTCTTATTCGAGAAAGTAGTTTTGTTTCTTATTGGCGTGTGCACCTGTTTTACAGGTTTGTGTTGAGACTGTCAGTTCATCTGTAACATAGATGGTCTACCTTTTTCCGTTTTTCGTGTTCTTTTTGTTTTCAATTTTTCTCTTTTTTTTTAATTTGTGTGCATCTTTATATTTTATTTATTCTTCTCCGTTTAACCTTCTGTAATGTAATGTAATGTAATGTAATGCAATGTAATGCAATGCAATGTAATGTAATATAATATAATGTAATGCAATGTAATGTTATGTAATGTTATGTAATGCTATGTAATGTTATGTAATGTTATGTAATGTTATGTAATGTTGTTATGTTATGTAATGCTATGTAATATTGTTATATTATGTAATGTTATGTATGGTGTTATGTTATGTAATGTTATGTAATGTTGTTATGTTATATAATGTTATGTTATGTAATGTTATGTAATGTTATGTAATGTAATGTTGTGTAATGTTATGTAATGTTATGTAATGTTGTTATGTTATGTAATGTTATGTAATGTTGTTATGTTATGTAATGTTATGTAATGTTATGTAATGTAATGTATACCTATCTGTCTTTGTATGTTTATATACATATCTCTGTATATCTTTATGAATATATTTTCTGATGTGTGTGCCTACATATGTGTGTATCCCTGTATGTACAGAGATGTCTATATGTCTGTATTCTTATTGCACTTTGACTACTGCATCAAATGTCTGCACTCTAAAGTACTTTTATCTCTATACCCGCAATAACAGCCTGATCCTACAAATGTCTGTAGACCTGGCTACACATATTTCCTGTTACTTTCATTTTATTAGATAAACTAACTTCTTGGATCTCCACTTTAAAGCGTTTTTGTTTTTGTTTCCCGTCCTTCTTTTTTATTTCTGTTTGTTCTATAGGAGACAAGGCATCTATGAATGCTGCAATGGGAAGCAAGGTCCATTGATTAAAGAACAGTCCATTATGACTACGGGTGAAGGGGGTGGCAGGCTGATGAGTAAGGCAAGTGGGAAGATGAGATTGTTCTAGAATCCAGGAGATCGATTTTTGTGTGTTGGGATTTGCTTTGTGGGACGAACGGGCGATTTACATTGAGGGGAATGTAAGAATGCACGTCTTGGGTCAGCGTGCAGAGTGAGTGGCGGCGGGAGATAGGGTGAGTAAGTAGCCGTACTATGAGAGAGGTCTTATTGTGTATGGCATCTGTGTCTTGTCTTCTGCGACTGGTTTTTCTGTTTGGCAGCTGTGTCTCCCTGTCTAATTTGACTGTCTGTTGCCTCTAGGTCTGTTTATTTGACTGTCAGCTTCTCTGCCAGTCTGTCAATGTGGAACTCTGTCTATGTGACTGCCTATATGTCTGCCCATCTGTCTAGTTGCTTCTCTAACTGTCCATGTGAGTGTCTACCAGTCTATCTACTTGCATCTCTCTGTGTCAGTAACTATCTTTCTGCCTGCCAGTCTTTCTAGTTGCCTCTCTTTCTGTCTATGTATTGTTTGCTTTTTTGAAAGTCTGTCTGGTTGTCTCTCTGTATGTCTATGTGACTGTCTGCTTGTCTGCCAATCTGCCAGTCTGTTTGTTGCCTCTCTGTCTGTCTATGTGACTGCCTGTCTACCAATCTGTTTAGTTATCTCTCTGTTTGTCTATGTGTCTGCCTTTCTTTCAGTCTGTTTGGTTGCCTCTCTATCGATGTTAATGGTTACCTGTCTACCAATCAATCTAGTTGCCTCTCTTTTTTGCCTTTCTGCATGTTTCTATGTCTTTTGTGTTCTTTCGGTCAGTCTGTGTGTTTATATGCTTTCTCTCTATATATTTCTGCCTGTCTTCTTCTGTTTCTGTTCTTTCTTCCATTTCTTTCGTTTGTTCTTCTTGCTCTTATTCTTTTTCTTCTTCTTCGTCCTCTTCTTCTTCTTCTCCTCCTCCTCCTCCTTAAACGTATACTACAAAATCTGCAAAAAGATTCCTTTTCACGCCTCAGGCGCATCGGGCTTATAGGAAGGGCATCCCATTTTGTACAGACCAATCGGCACTAGGTGGGTAATGTGGTCAGCATTACGCGGCCGTCTTTACAGGGGGGAGGGGACAGTGGATCTATGTTTCCCCTATGAAACCCACACAGTTACCTGTAGAGGTACAGCAAAATGGCAGACAGAGAATGATTTTTTTTCCTAGCCATATGTGTGTGCCCTAACTATAATGTTGTTCCGAATCATTTCAACTGTTTGAGCAATGTTGTTTTGTTGCTTATCTCTACTCGTGCCATTTGGATAAGTCTGGTCTGCATGGGTAATTGGGCGCCAAATTACCAACAACAGAATGCTTCGTTAACTCTCATTCTTGAAAGAATCCTTAATGAATGCGGTTGTTTGACGTCTAAAATTGTGCGTTTGTTGTTGCTGGTGTTGATTGTTGCTTTGTTGTTATTAAATGGTATGATATCACAATTCATGGTAATGCTTTGTACTCCGGTGAATCAGCCTTTTTCAAAATGCAGAAAGTTTGAGATCCGAGGTGAAAAGGCGGCCCGGGGGGGGGGGGGGGGCGGGGGTTGCGGAAGGGTAGGGGTACTGGGATTAAAAGGGGTTGGCGTCACTACAGTGTGTGAGTGCTCGGATACGAAGCCAAAATGACATAAATCGCGTCAGTATCTTTCTAGGAAGTCAAGCATACATCGTACTTATGCTCGTAATACTAATAATGTGTTGAGTGGTTAAAACTTAGGGGTGTACCGAATATTCGCTTCGTATTCGCTTCGGAGCCGAATAGTGGACCTATTGACTATTCGGTATTCGGCCGAATAGTTGCGGTTGGGCCGAATACGAATAGTAGTTACCCGCTTCTGCATTCACGGCCTTAATGCTGACAACATGGAACGATTGGTTTTGTTGAAAGCTAATGCAGCTTTCATGCATTAACTAAGCTGTCAGTGACAATGTCTATGTTTAGTTACTTGTTATAATACTTAGGATTCCTTCATTCCTAGTAATTAATTATCACAGACTGACTGAAGAATGCAAAACATAAATTGTTTTTAAATGTTTAATATTCTGTACGAATACTAACTAGACATGGAAAGAATATAAACTCCGGCCACACCCAAGTCGATAATATGACAATTAAACGAACCGAAACATATAAGTACTTGGGTGCAAACTTCAACTGCTCCAACATGCTGAGAGAAGAAATACAATCTAGAATACAATCTAGAAATAAAGTAAACTATGCCCTTCAACATCTGCTAAAGTCAAAGTGTCTGTCTCGCAACACCAAGATCAAAATATATAAAACGTTGATAAGACCAGTCGTTTTAAATGGCTCTGAAACTGAAGGAGAAATAAAAGAGATGAGGCCTTATTATAGGTTTTCGAAAACCCATCAAAGATGCTAGCAGCGGGGAATGGAGAGTGAGAAGCAACAACGTAACACACAATCTGTTTAAGTCACCATTGATCACTGGCATCATGAGAACTAAAAGACTAAAATGGTTGGGGCATATTGAAAGCAAGTCAGATGACAGAGAAGTAAAAACTGTATAAACCTGAGAGAAGAATGGGCGTAGACCACGAGGCAGACAAAAAAAAGTTCGAGAGATAATGTCCAGCCAGACCTGCAAACAACTGGTGTCACAAATTGTGAAGAGAAGGCCAGCCAGAGAGATGAATGAAGACGAGTGATATCTGCAACAGTAAACCTCAAGGGCTCAGAGATGACTATTCTGTGCTACTTTATGTGAAGTAAAAGTTCAGCGTACATTTGACACTGTGAATGTGTCGTATTCGTATTCGGCCGAATAGTTGGTCCCGCTATTCGTATTCGGCCGAATAGTAAAAATCACTATTCGGCACAGCCCTAGTTAAAACCATATTACATACAATATGTTCGTTATTATAAAAAGACACCAAGGTCTACTTTTCACGTGCACTGGTGTAAGTGCTGATGACTACTACAAAACGGTACACTGTAGTAATAATCTAATCAACATTAGAATATTACTAAAGTGTACCGTTTTGTAGTAGTCATCAGCACTTGAAAAAACAGCACTTGGAATCAATTAGGTGCCGTCTTCACAATGACGGTTGTCTGCAGTCGATTTTCAACGCTCTATCTCTTGTCCTGGCTGTACACTCTCTCAGACTGCTATTTGTCCATTTCTTATCCTGGTTGTACACTCTGTAAGACTGCTGCCCGTTCATATCTTGTCCTGGTTGTTCACTCTCTCAGACTGCTGTTTGTTCATCTTTTGTCCTGGTTGTACACTCTCTCAGACTGCTGTTTGTCCATCTCTTGTCCTGGTTGTAAACTCTCTCAGACAACTCTTTGTCCATCTCTTGTTCTAGTTGTACACTCTCTCAGACTGCTGTTTGTCCATCTTTTGTCCTGGTTGTACACTTTCTCAGACTGCTATTTGTCCATATCTTGTCCTTCCTGGTTGTACATTCTCTCAGACTGCTGTTTGTCCATCTCTTGTCCTGGTTGTACACTCTCTCAGACTGCAGTTTTCCATCTCTTGTCCTGGTTGTGCATTCTCTCAAACTGCTGTTTGTCCATCTCTTGTCCTGGTTGTGCACGCTCATAGACTGCTGTTTGTCCATCTCTTGTCCTGGTTGTACACTCTCTCAGACTGCTGTTTGTCCATCTCTTGTCCTGGCTGTACACTCTCTCAGACTGCTGTTTGTTCATCTCTTGTCCTGGTTGTACACTCTCTCAGACTGCTGTTTGTCCATCTCTTGTCCTGGTTGTACACTCTCTCAGACTGCTGTTTGTCCATCTCTTGTCCTGGCTGTACACTCTCTCAGACTGCTGTTTGTTCATCTCTTGTCCTGGTTGTACATTCTCTCAGACTGCTGTTTGTCCATCTCTTGTCCTGGTTGTACACTCTCTCAGACTGCTGTTTGTCCATCTCTTGTCCTGGTTATACACTCTCTCAGACTGCTGTTTGTCCATCTCTTGTCCTGGTTGTACACTCTCTCAGGCTGCTGTTTGTCCATCTCTTGTCCTGGTTGTACACTCTCTCAGACTGCTGTTTGTCCACCTCTTGTCCTGGTTATACACTCTCTCAGACTGCTGTTTGTCCATCTCTTGTCCTGGTTGTACACTCTCTCAGGCTGCTGTTTGTCCATCTCTTGCCCTGGTTGTACACTCTCTCAGACTGCTGTTTGTACATCTCTTGTCCTGGTTATGCACTCTCTCAGACTGCTGTTTGTCCATCTCTTGTCCTGGTTGTACACTCTCTCAGGCTGCTGTTTGTCCATCTCTTGCCCTGGTTGTACACTCTCTCAGACTGCTGTTTGTACATCTCTTGTCCTGGTTGTACACTCTCTCAGACTGCTGTTTGTCCATCTCTTGTCCTGGTTGTACACTCTCTCAGACTGCTGTTTGTCCACCTCTTGTCCTGGTTGTACACTCTCTCAGACTGCTGTTTGTCCATCTCTTGTCCTGGTTGTACACTCTCTCAGGCTGCTGTTTGTCCATCTCTTGATGGTGTCCTTCCACTTATGTCGTGTCTACCGCATGTTTTCTTGTCCTCGACCTTTGCCTCCCGTATGGTTTTTAAAATAGTGCTGTGTCTTTTAATGTGGCCAAAATATTTTAGGTGTTTTTTTTTTTTAAATATTTTTTTTATTTCAGTAATTCTCTTTTAATTCGTATTATTTCCAGAACCTCTGTATTTGACTATTCTTGATTCAATGAAATACGACCCATTCTTCGGTATATCCACATTTTCATGGACTCAGTTCAACTTTCTAGTCGCATGTTTATTGTCCGAGTTTGTGCACCATACATCAGGGTTGGGGATAATTTTAGACATTACTATTATCTTTTTGATTTCTATTTTACTTCCCGCATTGTCTGTTATTACGTGTCAAAATATGAGAAATTTTTTGCTTGTTATAGTATCTTTTATAATATCTCTACATATTCAAGAGTGGTGGCTGTTTTCCTTCGTTAACTACCATAGGTTTTGTTTTTCGAGTGTTGATGTCTAAACCACACTTGGTCTGTCAACATGATCCAGCAGGTCCTGTAATTCCTGCTCACTTTCTGCTAGTCACACTATTAGCGTATTACAGATTGTTTATTCATTTTGTGCATTAGAATTCATTTCATATAATTCTTTAACTTTTTAAAATCTTTTTTCTGTATCAGTTAGACAAATTAGGAAGAATTTGGTTTCTGAGACAAATGTTACGAATATCTTGGACGGCTAGAGTAACTAATAACGATTGTTTGAAAGAAGCCAATAAAGTAGATCTCTATATACAATAAAAAAAAGAAGACAAACACTGTTCTTTGGCCATGTAATGAGAAGAGAGGCATTGAAAAACATCGTGACAACTGGAAAGATCAGTGGAAATAGGGTTAAAGGCAGACCAAGAAAGATTATGCTAGATGGACTGAAACGATGGCATGGAGGAATATCATCAAGTGAGCTGTTCCAGACAATCAGGGATCGTCTTTTGTGGAGACGCATGAGCGTCTAAGCCAGTTGGAGGGAACCATGATGATGAAGATATCAGTTGGAAAGGCTTGGAGACAACACACATCCCTAGCGTACTTCTCTGTTTTTTGTTTATGTCTATGATATTAAAATATATGTCACGTGGTTTAGCGGTTAGAAGCTCGTCTTCGGATCGGAAGGTCTTGGGTTGGGTCCTCACAGTACTGGACTTTTTTTAAATGACTTCAGTAAAAAAAATGTTGATCACATCACATATCGAGTACCGATTGGTCTTTAAACAATAAGTATAGCCCTATGTGCCCACGCATGAAGACGTGGGAAGGGTCCTCTGCTTACTTTATGCTATTTTTTCCCCATTCAAATTGACACACACACACACACACACACACACAAAGGATGCATTAACTATCACCCCAGGATGGACACAAAGCCGGCGTGGGCAGAGAAGAGCCTGTCTCCAATAACCAGACAGTGTCGGCTGTCGCTGTCAATCTTCCCAGATTCCAGAATCCAGTATCGTGTTTGTGACTAGCGATGGATGCAGTTTTTCAATTACTGTTCTTGTCTCTTCTCCTGCTCTGTCTATTTGTAGTCTGTAGACGTCGTTTCCTGGCTGCTTTAACTGCCATTTAAGCCTACATAATAATTTTAGGAAAGCCCCTCCTAAAACTTTTCAAGGGGCTGACAGTCAATTAAAGGATTTGTTTGTATGTTTCATACTATTCCAAATATATTATAATATTTATTTGCCATTTAGAATGTATGAAAGTTTTAAATACAGTTTATTTATTATTGTACATTTAAACAATTATTCTACTCTGAGTCCCCGCTCCCTAGAAAATTATAAGGGTACAGAGGCCCCCACATCCCCCACATATTCTTTGTGTGGAATGTTCTGGTTTCTCTATTCCCTCCCCCCCTCTCCCCCCCCCCCCCCCCCCCCACATATTTGTCCTATCATTTCTCTGCTCATCTGCAAGCTGCGCCACAATGGATTGCTGAACCTAAATGATGACCTAACACGGGTCTACCGCTGGCCAGTCTGAATAATCAGTCGGGTCCGTTCTACTCAGACGATGTGGAGAAAGTACTTTCAAGGGCAATTCTTGGAGAAAAAACGTCAAAGGTGACACATATAGAGTTCGGAGACTGGGGAAATTATGGCTTCTCAGAAAAATACGTAATATAAATTCGCGCAGTACAAATTGCGATGATGTTTGTCAAGGCTATTGTCTATAGAAACAATTAATCATTTTATGTATATATATATATATGTATATATGTCCGAGGACAACTTATCACAGACATCAGAAGGAGACAGTCATTATTTTTTGGCCATGTTATGAGAATAGGGAAAATAGAACATGTTGTGACCACTGGAGACCTGTGGAAGGAGGGATAGAGAAAGACATGGAGAGAAGATTCTTTACAGTCTTGTTGCATGGCATGGAGGTGTGTCGGCACACGAACTGATATACGCTGCAGGAGATCGTGGATTTTGGAGAGGCATGATCGCCCACCCTAGTCGGCAAGGCACCTGATGATGATGATATGTATGTGTGAGTGTGTGTATCAGAAGTGGCTAACCTGCACGGTCCTTGGCGACAGAACAAGCTATGCGGCCCTACCCCCACATGATCACGACCCTTTCCCCTCCCCGTCAACACCGCCCCAAAAAGTGTTGAATACAGGCAGTAGTAGTTTTATGTAAATGAAACAAGGAAGCCGTGGTACCGAAGTAACGAGGTGTCTGGGTTCGTGTCCGCATCGAGGAACTTTCAGAACACGAAATATGGTCTTCGCTCTTAGACCTACGACGAATAAAATAGGTTCCAATCCGTGTGAAGTAAAGGCGTCCGGCGGAAGGCTGGCGGGGGGGGGGGGGGGGCGGGGAGGGGGGAATATATGCCAAGGAAAAGTAATAATCTCGCATGTGCCATTGTTAGACAACCAGCGAAGTCGTGGAAACTCAAAAGGGGTGTGTGTTAGTAAAGAAGGTGAAATAAACAGCGGAAAAACAACCGAGAATTGCAAGAGAAAGGTCGGAAGGTGGGCAGAGAAATGAGGAAGGCAGTAATGGAATGAAAATATTAGAGGAAATAGATTAGTTAATTAAATTATTTTGTCTTAAACATCCAGTCCGTATAGCCAGAGACATTTTATGAAGAACAGTAGGTCGTGTTTTTTAAAAGCCTTGCCTTGTGGTTGATGGGCGGAGCAAAAACTTGGCAGCCATTACCTGTATGTTTAACACAACAAAACCATCAGTTCTCTCCATTTGAGTTCTTATTCAATGACTATCTTTATCTTTAATAACACTTCTTGATAAGATGCAGAAGAAGAAGAGTGGTTTGCAAAATTCTACTGACTGTATTATTGCTTTGTGATAAACAGTCTATGTCTTGCCATTCTGTCTTTTGCTGTTTCAAAGTCGTCTTGGTATTTTTTGTTCAGCTTGCTGCTGTTTTTCGAATCAGTCCAGAATTGCCTATTGATTTTTGTTCCACATTTTCCCGACAGTGGAGAACGTTGTGAACATTGCTTGTTGTCCGAAGTGATGACATAAATGGCGACTCCTAACTGATGTTAGCAGAATATTTCTTTTGCCTTAGAGTTTGCTTTCTGAGTATCTAATTGGGACGGCTGTCCAATGTTTATGTTGGATGTGAGTAAAGACCTGGAGATGTAAAGTGTGATCAGTGATTAGTGAGGTTTATCTTTACAGCACTCCGTATAGACACATGGGCTCTTCGATCTCATCAAAAGTTCCACAAGCGTAAAACAACTGATGACGCCAAATGGTAGTGTGCAGCTCTGTCTGGAGAAGGCAGGATGTTAAAGCACACATCGTGTTTGCCGACTGCTTAATTATCGCAACATGTGCACCTTTTGCTGCTGAGATAGTGAAGTAAATATCTTCATCGTTGGATAATTGGTTGCTTATATGCTTTTTTTAACGGTTAGCTAGTTAGAAGATCGGGTGTGTCAGTAACTAGCTGCTCGCTTTGGTGGAAGAATGATGAGATGGCTGATTGCTTGGAAAGTTGGTTGAATTGTTGATTGCTTCTACGTTGGTTAGATAAAATATTATTGCTTGTAGGGTTAGTTGGGTGGTTGGAAGCTTAGAATGTTGGTTGAATATTTTTTTGATTGGACGTTGGTTAAATAAATAATTATTGCTTTAAAAGTTAGTTGGGTGGTTGATTGCTTAGAAAGTTGGTTGAATAATACATTGATTGGACGTTTCTAATATAAATAATTATTGCTTGGAAGGTTAGTTGGGTGGTTGATTGCTTAGAAGGTTGTTTAAAAAATTAATTGATTGGACGTTGGTTAGATAAAAAGTTATTACCTCCACGGTTAGTTGATTGCTTAGAAGGTTGGTTGAATAATTATTTATTTGGACGTTGCTTATATACATAATTATTACTTGGAAGGTTAGTTAGGTGGTTGATTGCTTAGAAGGTTGTTTGGAAAGCTGATTGATTGGAAGGCTGGTTGCTTGGAAGAATGGTTCGTTTATTCCCTATTTGATTAAAAGGATGATTGGATGGTTGCTAGGCATTTGTCAGTTAAATTATCTCTTTCAAAGAATACTGAAACCTCCGTTAGTGCTCCTTCTACTTCTCATAGACCCCACAAGGAGAATTTCAGCACAGTACACCAGCCCTGTATAATTAATGAACATCCAAATGAAGGCTGAGGGTGCTGCAGGTGACGTTCTAATTGAGAGTACCTGAAGACACAGATCACCATTTGCGCGAAGCTTTTGACGCAGTTAAGGGTCAGCAGTGGATAAGATAAAAGTCATGGATGGCTCAGGCGGGCGGAGGAAACCATCAAACAGGTTTGCATCCTGGAGACCCAAGGCGGCGAGGACAGGAGTGGTTCAGAGTGCCAGCCGAACAGTAAGATATGTGTAGAGTCATAATCATATTGAGCCAGTAGTGCAGAGAGTGGCCAGCATGTGCCACGCAGGTGGAAATTCAACAGTTATTTCAAGATAATGCTCGCTCAGAGAATGTGATTATTTATGCACACGGTTCAGTATTAAGAGGCAAAAGAAGTGCTTAGGGATTTTTAGCAAAAGCTAATGGTCGACGTTTGGTGCAGGAGAGCCTGGCATATGATGCTACCACATCCAGCTTAAGAATGGATGTGAAGGTGGTCACTGCAGCTTTCTGGTGGCTAGAGAACACGACACAGACACGTTTACTCGCACGCACGCACGCGCGTGCGCATGCACACACATTGTGATTGTAGCTGACACAGAAAGCATGTTATGGAAGGTGAAGACAGGCATGCTTCGTGCAGTGTGGCATGCTTCGTTTTGTAGGTCACGGGTGAGGAGTATTGTCTGGATCCTTCCTCCGGGTTATGCCGGTGAGTTGGGAAATTAACAGGCGGACAGACTTGCTGGGTCTGCGCAACTTGGGGGAATACTAATGCATTATAAGGCAGACGATGTCAAGGTCTTGTGGGAGAAGATGTACTATTCGGAGGAGCAAATGGATCACCGCATTCTATTGAAAAAGATGAGGCGAGGAGTGACTAGGAGTTCTGACAGATACTCGACGCTCAGAGGTAAGGCAAGACGGACGTATAATCAGATTGCTACTGGCACGTTTGGCATTGGAATTCGGCGGTGGCTGCTGAAGATGGGGACCGAGCGCTTATATTTACACCACTAGTGCTGTGGTGTCGGTTCTTGAATCAACTCATCCAAACTTGTCTGCCCCATGGTCTACGACTATTCATCAAGCTTATAAATATCCCATTGTGTGTATCAGTTCTGATTTGTACACTTAACCTTTGCAGTGTTATTTTAGGCCTAGTTCCCACCCCCCCCCCCTTTTTTTTCCCCTTTCCCCCTTTTTAAACACAATTTGTATGAGGTGGGGTAGGGTGGGGGTGTGGCGCGGTTCAAGTACCTGAAATCTGTGTCCCGGCGTCTCTCTGTACGTATACATGTCAGTGTGTGTGCGTGTGTATGCATATATATATTATTTGTGCGTCTATGCATATATACGAGTGTGTGTGTGTCTGGGTAGTTTTTGTGTCTGAGTGAAGTTTGTGTGTGTGTATGTGTGTGTGTGAGGGTGGGGGGGGGTGGGGGTGGGTGTGGTGGTGGATGGTGTGTGTGTGTGTCTCTCTCTCTCTCTCTCTCTCTCTCTCTCTCTCTCTCTCTCTCTCTCTCTCTCTCTCTCTCTCTCTCTCTCTTTCTCTAACCCCGTCAAACCTTCTAATCATATTATGTGTTGTGTTCCTGTAATTCTCTGTCTGGGTTTGTCAACCCAGTCATCCCTGTTTTCAATTCCAGCATGCCATTAAAACACCGTTTCACCATCCTCGCTTGGTGCACGTGCCGTCGGTTTCCCACACCTAGCCTAAACATTATTGCTACTCGTTCTAGTCCGGAAGCAATGGATATTGATTTTTTTTTTAAATCAACAAATAGTTTCTTTGCGACCAACCTGTGCCATAATTGCGATTAAACATAACGTGTACGTTTTTTAAAGACATTCATGTGTGTCTCAGATGGTCCCCGTGAAAATCTCCAGGATTCTTCTTTTGCAAACGCTAAAGAAAGAATGCCATTAAAACCTGATACAACATTTACAGAAACTGGGGGGGGGGGGGGGGGGGGGGGGGGGGGGGGGGGGGCATATCTTTACAGTTCCTTGTCACATTTACAGAAACTTTCCCGGGGGAGGGGATATCTTTACAGTTCCTTGTAACATTTACATAAACTCTCCTGGGGGGGAGGGGGATGGAATATCTTTACAGTTCCTTGTAACATTTATATAAACTTTCCGGGGGGGGGGGGAGGGGGAGGGGATATCTTTACAGTTCCTTGTAACATTTACATAAACGGTTCAGGGAGGGGGATTCTCTTTACAGTTCCTTGTAACATTTACAGAAAATGTTCGGGAAGGGGATTCTCTTTACAGTTCCTTGTAACATTTACAGAAATGGTTTTGGAGGGGATTATCTTTACAGATCCTTGTAACATTTACAAAAACCGTTTCGGGGGGGGGGGGGGGGGTGGGGGGGGGGGGGGGGGGGGGTTTTGGGTGGAGGGGGAATTTATCTTTGCAGATGCTTGTGGCATTTACAGAAATATTTTTTTTTCAAATGTATCCAATAATTATAGAAATGACCGGGTAAAAAAATATCTTTTAAAATCCTTCTAACATTATAGAAAAAGGGCAGAGATAAAATATGGGTCCTAATCACGTTTCCCGGCCCATTGCACACTAGCTTTCATTTATGCTTTCTCAGACTGTTCTATGTCAGAGGGGTGTCACGTTGTCCTGCCTCCAGTTACATCAGTGTTCTATACTACACGACGACACAGCTTTAAACGTCTCCGGAACATCTAGAACTGGTCCTAACCCAACCCCTTTACACAGACTGAGCCTAGGTCACACGAGAAACTCTTTTGGAAGAACAATTACATCGTGACACCCCTATGACCTAGACCAGACTGAGAAAGTGTGTAGATAGGCCGGGAAACGTGAATAGGACCGAAAATGCTTCTCAGATCCTTGTTATATTAACAGAAACGGCCAGGGAGTGGGGTGTGGCGAGGGGTGGTGGGGGGTGAATAACTTTACAAATCATAACTTTACAAATCATAACTTTACAAATCATTGTGATGTTTACAGACAGGTTGGAGAAGACAAATATACAGACGGGCGGCTATTTAAAAAAAATAAAATTCGTTAAAGGGAGACAGAGTGAGATTAATCAACAGACACGTTCAGTTAGATTACTTAGACACAATACTAGAATTGTTAGGTCAATACTTGCCGAAATTGCAAGGCGCCCTGATTTGTGGTGAAACAAGATGGAGAATAGCTGATATGAGCTCCGAGGCTGAGTGATCTCGAGGCATGGCGTCCGCCTCGAGTGCTGAAGAAGAAGAAGAAGAAGAAGAAGAAGAAGAAGAAGAAGAAGAAGAAGAAGAAGAAGAAGAAGAAGAAGAAGAAGAAGAAGAAGAAGAAGAAGAAGAAGAAAAGAAGAAGAAGGAAGAAGAAGAACGAAGAAGAAGAAGAGAGAAGAAGAAGAAGAAGAAAGAAGAGAGAAGAAGAAGAAGGAAGGAGAACTAAGAAGAAGAAGAAGAAGAAAAGGAAGGGGTAAAGAAGAGGAAGTAAGGTGGAAGCAGGAAGGAAGGAGGAAAGAGGGAAGGAAGAAGGAAGAAAGAAAGAAAGGAATAAAGGAAGACATGAAGGAAGGAGGGCAGGAAGAAAGGAATTAAGGAGGGAGGGGGAAGGAGGGTGGGCGGAAGGAAGGAAGAAGTGTGGGAGGAAGGAGGGAGGGAGGAAGGAAGGAAAAAAGGCAGGGAGGAAGGATGAAGGAGGAAGGATGAAGGAGGAAGGAAGAGGGAAAAGGAAGAAGAAAAAAGAAAGAAGGAAGAAGAAAGAAGAAAGAAGGAAGAAGAAAGAAGAAAGAAGGAACAAGAAAGAAGGAACAAGAAAGAGGGAACCAGAAAGAAGGAACAAGAAAGAATGAAGAAGAAACCAGGAAGCAGGAAGAACTAGAAGAAACTAAAAGGAAGAACTAAAAGGAAGAAGGAAGAACTAAAAGAACGAAGGTAGAACTAAAAGGAAGAAGGAAAAGGAAGAACTAAAAGGAAGAAGAGACAGACGAATTATTAGAAAAATACAGATACTACCAGAACGGATACAAATATGACGACCGGAATTGTTAAGCAAGATTTATTAAAATGACAAGGAGGAAAGAAACCAGAGTGCTTAAGAAAAGAAAAGCCGTGATTTATAATTTCTATTAACTTGACGATGCTCAGAAATCGCTTTACAGTTCAGCTTCTAGTGTAACAATTCTCTCGCTCCGACCTCCTGGAGTCGCACTCTTACTTCCCGTATAGAATTTGGAATCACGTAGTTCGAACAGGGAGAGACGGCAAGAGAAAGAGAAAGAGAGAGAGAGAGAGAGAGAGAGAGAGAGAGAGAGAGAGAGCAAGAGAGAGAGAGCGCGCAAGAGAGAGCGAAAGAAAAAATGCGAGAGAGTGTTAATGGTGTGTGCGTCAGTGTGTGTGTGTGGCGTGTCCCAGAAAGCTTTAGT
>CAJHNH020002174.1:0-20000 GCA_905116865.2 Candidula unifasciata
CAAATCAAACTTGAAGATGTTGCTAACGAGAATATAAAAGTGCGATTAAATTACATCGAACGAACAGCAGAGCGACCGATGGTTTTGAAAGAGGTGGGAGCCCGAAGACAACTAAATACTGGATCTCCGATATACTACCATGATATGTGAATCTATCGACTACAGCTAGCGCTTGACCATTTACTGGATCTAAGAGATACTGCGAAGATATTGGGGATCTATTGACTACATTTAGCGTTAAACAAAAATGGGCTTGTACCAAATGTTGCCAAAGACGTAACAATGGTCCATTAATTAGACTTTACAATATCCTGAATTCACAGCCAAGCGTGGCCTAAAGTTCACTGCTTTTCTGTTTTACATCGCCAGCTGACTTTATCCTATCTGGCTGTGAAAATCTCAACCGACATCACTGTATACGTTAGGCTTATCGGCCAAGCCGTGTCTGAATGCCTAGGTCAGATCGTATGCGTGCATCTGTTGCAGAATAAATCCACCTGTGAGCACCTACACACAAAACCAGTTTGTCCAACCAATCCAACGCTTTGCAGGGAAAAATAATCGTAACGTTCAATCAGCATTCCAGAAGGAATGGCTTTAGGTTATAATTGTGATTAGGTTATGTGTGCCATACAAAATAGCTATTATCATTGCACGCCACCAAAAGCCATGACAAGGACTCCGACAGTGTTGCTGTGATAAAAAGAGACAGATTCAAATACTGTCTCGACCGACCACGAATTCGTCAACCGGCGAGCCAATGAGCGACAGGGCCGCCAATGTGAATCAGTTTTTTTAATGTTCTAGGGGCGAAGTGGCTTAAAGGGTTGAAGTACGGCTCTAACTAGCTTGAGAAGATCTGGTAATAATAAAGCTGTGGATTGTTACAAGTCGGGAACGCTGGGGTTGCTCTAGTCCACCCTGCTCACGCCACCACTAACACCCCACCCATCTTTATGTTCAGCTCGTGTCTAGTTTGTGTGGAAACGAAATTGGTTTCTTCTTCTGCTTCTTCTATCCCTCTGCCGTGTGACGTTGGTAGTCGTGCCTTATCCACAATCTGTCTCATGTACGTTCACATATTTTCCATATCCACCCCGTGTGACGTTGGTAGTCATGTCTATCATCACTCTTCGGTCTCGTGTACATTAAATCAGTTTTGACATAGAGGATCTTCCATGATATCCAACTGCCCGGCATCTTATGTCTCGGTCTCCCTCTGTCTTTTTCTCCTTTGAATTTTCCCAACGTCACAAAGTACTCTCAGTTTTCTCCATCTCATGACATGACCGAAGAATGTAGATTTCCCCCCCCCCCTCCTTTTCCGATGTGGGCAATCAATTCTCTTCGTTAGACAATTTCGGTGACCTTCGCCCATGGTTACAGGGGTGTTTTGCAATGACGTTGATATCGCGTGTTGTATATTTCAGCACGCCAGCTTTTTTAACACTCCATAAACATGGAGAAACTGGGTCTAACACATCTCCCCTAGAAAGTGCTGCAACCTATGTAACAGGCATTCTCTTTCTCGTAATGAAAACGTAAATGCAAGACATTTCAGAAACCAAACAAGAGAGTGGGACACACCCGTAACCTTCAGAAAAGTCGACCAGCCCAACAAACATGTGAATGAAAAGTGACCATCTCTATTTGGGGAGACTAATGTCAAACTAACCTCACTTTCTTTCAAGACATTTTCATTACTTCTTTTATCTGTCCAGGGTATTCTCATTATGCGTCTATGAAACCACATCTCCGCTGCCTCCAAACAATTTGTCACTATTCGTCCAACTGCACATGATTCACTTTCGTAAATCAGGATAGGATTTAGATAGCTCTTGAGAATTACCCTTCTCATCTCAGTCGAAACAGAAAGATTGATACGGGTATTGACTCTGGCTCACAGGTCGAACCAGCCTTAACTAGGTATCAGCTAAAGTCCTGGGAAGTAAAAGTAGCCGGCGTGATGTTAACCACATCACAAACCAAGAGCCAAATGGCTGTAAAATATAAATCTAGCTCTATATGGAGAACATGTCTACGTAGAATTATCAAAATTTTCTGGCCAGAGACAACCTCAAACACTAAACTACTTTAATCCACAAACCGAGAAACTTTAGACAGTATGATAACCAAGAGAAGATGGAAATGGCTTGGTCACGTTATGTGAATTAATCCTGATATACCCGCCAAAACAGCTCTCACATGGACACAAGAGGGAAAAAGAAAGAAGGGGCGCCCAAAAACAACATGGAGACGAACGATGGAAAGTGACCTGAGTGCGGCATCTGTGACATGGAAAACAGCACTGAAGATTGCACAGGACAGGAAAGCATGGAGAGTCCTCTCTGAAGCCTTATGTGCCACTAGGCATAACGAGAACTGATGATATGCCCAATAAGCCTGAAGGCATGGAAAAGGGTCCTTTACCTTGAAAATATCACACGGCACATATCATTATAGCGTCGTGATAGCGGATGTCTGCCCTAGGTCAGACCCCCTGAGTTTAATAACAGGAGGCTACCCTGTGTGCTTTCCATGTTTTCTCCATATAAAGTTAAATAAAGGACTCCTTCGCCCGCCTTCAGTCGTAATGGGCATATAGGGCTAGACCTATATTGTATGGACAAATAGGCTCTCGGAGGGTGCTGTGGTCAATACTCCGCCGATCGCCTTTACTTTCCAGGACTTTACCTGGTACTTTTCTTTTAACTCATCCTATCTCGGGGATTCCGAAATTTCTCTGGGGAGTTCCTGGGTAGGTCAAATACTGTAGGGTTGTTGGGGTGTGAAATAAACACCGACTGACCCTAACACTAACCCCTCCCCCCCCCCCACACCCCCCGCCTCCATCCTCCATAATTGTAGACCTTCCCTGGAACTTCGCACGAAATCTCGGAGTACCCTTAAATAGGGGTGAGTTAAAAGATAAGTACCCTTTACCTGGTACCCTTTAAGGGCAGGGTCAACCTGGCAGCCAAGTTCATTTTTTTAAGAAATATATGTAAGGCTCTATTCGAATTTGAACCCTCGATCTTCGGATACAGTGGCGAGCTTCTAGCTGCTACACCACGGCGGCTGTTCTCTCCATGACACATCATAATTCACTCACTCTGACCCAGATATCAGCGATTCAACAGAAACCAATGTTGCTGCAAGCCAGGCGGTTGACATACTCGACAACATCTACGACTGATCACTCACGCACACACGTGCAGCAACCGAGAACAGGGCGAGTCACCGCACCAGTGAGGCAAACGCGAGTGTCGCCTATGTGGGAGAGGCCATTACACGCGGCAACCTGGTGACGTAGCAGTTGTGAATGCAGTGTGAGGTGAAGAGCACAGTATAATTTGTTTTGGACACCCTCAACAAAGGCAAGTAGAAGCACAAGGTAAGATCTGCGTTTCTAGAACCATCTCAACAATGTCAAAAATATAGTCACAGATATTCGTATTTTTATTATCGCTGTTCTATAAAAATTAAGTTTTAAATTGAAAAAAAAAATATGCAAACAAATGCAATTATTATTATTATTATTATTATTATTATTATTTTTTTGCTGTTATGTTGTTTCAGTAGACAATTTTAACTTTTCCATTCTCTGGCAGATATTACTTCAACTCGTTATACCTTCTCCTTAACTTACAACTTTCATTGTTTGGTACAACTAATGAAGTCGGGCCCAGGCGACCGTGATCTGCAGTTCATTCATGAATCTTAACTTTTCAGACCTGCTAGTCTAAGTTACAGGGGTGTCAGGTTGTTCTGTGTCGACGCTGTTATTGGTGATCACGTGTGCTCTATGTTACAGGATGTGACCGGTTTTAACGTCAACAGAATATCTAGAATTGGCCCTAACCCCAACCCCTTTCCACCCCACAGGTTCAGCCTACATCCCACGAGAGGCTGCACCCTACGTGCTGTTGTTTCAGAAGTGTTAACATTTTGCGGTAGCACCATCAGATGGGTATTCGAAGAGCTTTTATTGACATTCTTCTTCTTCTTCTTCTTCTTCTTCTTCTTCTTCTTCTTCTTCTTCTTCTTCTTCTTCTCTTCTTCTTCTTCTTCTTCTTCTTCTTCTTCTTCTTCTTCTTCTTCTTCTTCTTCTTCTTCTTCTTCTTCTTCTTCTTCTTCTTCTTCTTTTTCTTCTTCTTCTTCTTTTTTGTGTTCACCAGCTGTGAACTCTGGCGAAAAGTTCTGGTTGTTCCTTCACTTTTAGACTGCAGTTCTGTTCAGAACCTGTCTGTTGCGTGTGCACCTGTTTTACATATCTGACTCATTTGTATGCATATTGCTGGTTCATTGCCTCTCAGGCTGATGCACTCCGACTTCGAAGGAAGCTCCCAATCATTCGACTCTTACGACGTGCTTTTTCGTAGGCAGTTGGTCTATTCTTGTTTTCCCTATAATAGGAGCCCGGAACCCACGCGGGTATGTTGACAGTAGGATGCCATGTTACTGTAGAAAAGCAACGCTCTTCTCTTGACACCTGAAGTTAATTCATTTCTTATTTCAAGTCCGAGAACGTCAGAATATACGCAACCGCTCAGAACATGGAGTAAAACAAAACGTGTACCTGTCTGTCCAACGACATATACACAATCGCACTCCACTTTAAATGTGGGGCTCCACCTAACATTTTACACAAATCACCATGACATGATTAACCCGTTCTCATTGCAGGAAGACAATTATAAGACCACTATGATCACACACGGAATATTTTCACATTTCAGGTCTGTCCAAACCCAAAAATCTGTTTTCAGTACTTTTCGGCAAAATAAAATTCTTAAAAGTTTAAAACTATAAATGATGGTGGTCTATGTCAATAGAGGAAAAAAGCATTAAGCCCAGAGACGGCTCACACACCATAACTTTAGCCACGAAAGTGGCGCAAATTAATAAGACCACAAATATAGCCGGAGATGTTGGCAGCTTCGGCTAGCTAGCAGCAGGTTAAACGTGGTTGAGTTTTTGATTTTTTCTTAAAAGGAATTGGAATTGGACTTCCCTTTAACTAACACGTCTCAAAGGTTAGGACGCACGAATGAACGTCCAATCACGGTCTGCCTGGGCCCAACTTCATTACCTGAACCCATTGTTCATTGTTCGTTATAGAGAATTTCTTCATTTCACATCGGGCATGACCATAAGTGCTCCGATCTCCTCCTCCTGAGTATGTCTACAAGTGTTTTTAGGCTTACACCCTCCATTCGCTACTGGCTGATGTAACGACTGGTGGCTCTTGCATGGTTTTCAACTTGCGACTTAAACTATGTAGCGGAGACATGGAAAACAACTAAAACAATTACCAATAAACTAAAAACATTCAATAACTGGTGAATAGAATAGAGGGAATTTAACAGTATTATAAAATGCCTGTGATATACCCATATTGAGCTTTGGTCGATAACTTAACAAGTTGGAGTGGACCAAGAGGTGAAGAGGTCTATAGTGGGAGACATTACACACGTTCAAAAAACTTGAGAACAATATAGGTAGAATATCTTTGCACTAGAGCTCACAAGGACAGAGAAATAAAGGAAGACCCTCCATCCCCACCCCCAACACACACAAACAGACTTGAAGCATTGGGAGTAAAGATCGGCACAACCAAGCATGAGAAGCACACGGGACGCACACGAAGTCTTGTTAACCAATATAGGACTGGCACTATTAACCGCGCGACGCTGAACAATATGTTGAGAGGGAAATCCGAGCGCCTATGGATGTGTCCGGCCGGAGTGCTGTGAAGATAATCTAACTCATAACTCATAACTCATAACTCATAACTCATAACTCATAACTCAGACTTGAAGAATTTCAGCTAGAGAGAGAAGTTGAAAAAGATGTCAAGGAAATGAGGAGAGTTGCATGCGATAGCAAAACAATAGAACGACTTAGCGTGAGTTGGTTGAGGGCCTAATCTCCATTGGGAGATAGAAGGCTTAAGAAAAAAAAAAAAAGAAGAAAAGAGAATAAAACGATCGAACAGTGAAGTATTCCTTTCTTTTTGTTTTCCTCAGAAACCCCGTTTCTGCTGCCATTAGATGCTACTCGGTTCGTCTTCTCATTGTCCATATTTCAAGTGACACAACTTTACTCTTTATTGCAGCACATCAATATTCTTTTCCCTGTCGCAACTGACAATTTTCTCCCTCTACATTGGTGTTTCCCATCATGGCAAAAAGCCATGCCGATTTGTGTTATAATCTCCTAAAGACAACTGTTCCGTCATTGACAACATGTGCCCCTTCCTTGTCTTCATCAGCAAGCGAAGTGTTCCATTTCCGATGATGCCAGAAACAGTCTTATTGTAGATCCGTCTTGCCTTTCCCTTGATTTTTGAGCGTTGGCCAGATCGTCTGGTCTCTCCTGGCAGCTTCATTCTCTTTAGACCGTTCTGACACACGCTTATAACATCTAGCTTGTCATGCATCAGTTCACTATCAAACTGTGCAGAATCGACCAGTCAATCTGCATTTTTTTTTTCAACACACCCGCATAACCAGGAGAACATATCAAAATGACGCTAGCTACGCGGGACACCTAAAGCTATTCTTGTCACTCTGCACGGAGCATACCAGTCCCCACTTTCTTCAACATGCTCGTCAAGTCAATTAAAACTACGACACGTATGCTCGGCTAGCTCTCAAGCCAGAGGAAGGATGCAGTGACCGCCTCCATCTCCATCCTCAAGTTAGGTGTTGTTTCACATGCCAGGTTTTGCTGCACTAAGCGACGTGGATTGCTTTTGCTATGAGCCCCACATACTTCGTCTACCGCTCAACGGAGAATATTACGTTGAAATAATCACACCACCTGAGCGGGAACTGTCTGAATCATTTGGCCAGTCCTTGTATTCTCATCATCATCATCATCATGTGACCTGCCAACTGGCGTTGGCGCTCATGCGTCACCACAGATCACGATCCTTGGTTACCTGGAACAGTTCTCTTGATGATATCCCTTCCTGCCATCGTTTTAGCCCATCAAGTTTCATCTCCCTTGGTCTGCCTGTACCCCTTGTTCCACTGATCTTTCCAGTTGTCACGGTGTTCTCCAATGTCGCTCTTCTCATTATGTGGCCAAAGAACAGTGTTTTATCTTTTTCTTATTGTTGTATATAGAGATCTACTTTCACTAGCCTCATTCAAACAATCGTTGTTAGTTAATCTGGCCGTCCAAGGTATTCGTAATATTCGTCTCAGAAACCACATCTCTGTTGCTTCCAAATTCTTCTTAATTCGTTTAGTGACATTCCAAGATTCGCTGCCATACAACAGAACAGGTTCTATGTAACATTTTTACACCCTCTTTTCCTGTATTCTGTCATCCATAAATATTATTACCGAACTATACAAATTATGGAGTACCAGCGAAGCCCCCTAGCGCCCCGCAATTTTCCTTATGGTGACCCATACTGGATTACATGCCGCGTTGTGGCTTAGGCGTTGCGAGTCTGACTCGTAATTCCAGTGTACCAAGATCGAAACCCACTGCTGACTGTGTTGATTTTTAGCATGCTATTGGGCGTCGCTGGTCGACCTAGCCTAAATTCGGTACCAGGATGGCTGTCCTGTGGAAGTAAAGACGGCCGGCGTAATGTTGACCACATTACCCACCTAGTGCCGATGGTCTTTAAAAATATGGCCGATCTTTCCGTATACACGATACGCCTAAAGGCGTGAAAAGGGATGTTTACTTTTTTTTTTTTTTTAACTTATATTGGATTAGATACATAGCAAACTGTGATTGTTCAAGAAGGACACATACAGTTACATAACTGGCAAAAGGCAAGGACTGGTCCACTTTTTGAATAATATTCTCATTTACATGGATGTGATACCATTGCAATCCCCCCCCCCCCCCCCCCCCACCCCCCGACCGCCTTTCTTGTAGAGATGACTATCATGTTTGTTTGGACAGTTAACAATCAGTTCGAAAGTTGACCCAGCATCTGTATTATTAATAACAACAATCATGATAATAATAACAACAACAGCAATAGCAACAACACTCCAGTAGAGAGGTTCTGAAGATACTGGAAGAGTTAATGGAGCATATGCCCTCAACCAACTTACTCCAAGTCGTTCTGTCCTTCAGTATCGCATGCAGCTCTCTCTCCCTTTGTCCTCCCCAACCTTTTAACTTCGCTCTCTGGCTCCCTTCTCTGTGTGTTTTTAATCTTCCTTTATTTATATGCCCGTGTGGGTTCCAGAGCAAAGACATTCCAGTTATATTGTTCTCAGGATTTCTCAGTGTGTGTCTTATTCAACAACAGCGTCTTTTCTTCACTTCCTTGTCCAAGGGAACTTTTTTAGTTCTCTCCCAAAGCTCTATATTAGTAATTCTATCATATCATTTAATTTCCTCTATTTTGCGAAGGCACCAGTTAATGAATGTTTGTAGTTTAAAAAAAAAAATATGAATTGCCTTGCGGCGTTGTGGCTTAGGCGTTGCGTGTCCGACTCGTTATTCCAACGTACCGCGATCGGTTGCGCGCATTTGTATCATGGTATGAAGCGTCGCATGTCAACCCAGCCTTAAATGGGTACCAGGATGTATGTTCTAGGGAAGTAAAGATGGCCGGCGTAATGCTGACCACATTACCCACCTAGTGCCGATTGGTTTATAAAAATATGGGCGCTCTTACGGTATGCCCGATGCGCCTAAGGCGTAAAAATTGATCTTTTGTCTATTTAACTTTACTATATTATTTGTCTTAGTTGTTCAACATGTTTCCGCTCAGTACAATAGTCCTAATTTCTTTTGATCTCTACACATTCCCTATTGCAATGAAAGCTCCACTTGCCTTTTGGATTCGTATTTTAATATCTCTATCAGTTCCCCCATCTTTATGTACAATAATGCCCACATAGATGTATAGATGCATCACCTGATACAACAGCCATTAAATAATACGTCGGCTGAAGTGTGTGTTGCCTGTTCCGAATGAACAGTCAATATGTGTGTAGTCGCTGTTAGTCTGTTTGGCTGGGGCAGGTGAGGTTCCAATGTCCTTATCTCGATGAGAGTAAGAGCACACGGTCTGTGTTCGAAACCGGGCGGCTCCCGGGGTTCACCAAGCCTCTAGGAAATGGGTACCAGAGTTGACACTCTGGGGTAAATGGAGTAACGTCGCTGTAGCTACAGAGTTACGTGCGAACGGCGACACAGGCGGACAGTTCTTACCAGCTGTCCGTGCTGGTGGAAGAGCACTTATAGTTTATAACCGTGTGCAATGACGCTGGTTCAAATCTCCCGACTTTACCTTTTACCTTTAACAGTAAGAGCACTGTCACAATACAATGCCGTGGGGGAAGGGGGGGGGGGGAGGGGGGGGGGACAACAACAACAACGAAAAAAAGAAACCTCTAACATAAAATCAACAGTCGTACAAGGCACTCCGCTGAGTAGCTGGGCGACGGAAACTTGTGACCCCATGTCCAGAAGTGGGGAATTAGACTCACCAAACCCTGGCTAGAAACAAAAAGCGTCAGCGGCAAACCTACTATCTGCCATGCTGGAATGGAAGTCATATATCATGGTGAGCTATTTGGTATCCAAAGAGTTAACTAGTGAGCTGGCTGACCACGCCACTAGGTCAGTGACCATCAGTATAGTCCAGTAGTAGACAGCCTCGCTAGATTTGATCATGCTGATTGATAAAGACTAAGATTAAACAGCCTTTTCATGCAGTTGCTATTCGGTGTCAGGCCCATATGTTTGTCGACCGGCCGGCATTCGATAGATGATATGGACAATCCCCGTGTGGGTTCCAGAGCTCCATTTTGGAGAACAAAGAATACATCCACTGCCCCCTAACAAGTATGTCGTAAGAGGCAAAAATTAGGGGTGTTTTCATCCAAGTGGAAGTGCTCTGCCTGAGAGGAAATGAACCAACATTCTGCATACACATTCGGCAGAACTATAAAACTGATGTGCTTGCATAACTCAAGTTATAGATTACGATCAAAGTCCACGAGTGGACGAACAACTAGAACATCACGCCGAAGTTTACAGCCGGTGAACGCTAAGAAGAAGAAGAAGAAGAAAAAGAATAAGAAGAAAAAGAAGAAGAAGAAGAAGAAGAAGAAGAAGAAGAAGAAGAAGAAGAAGAAGAAGAAGAAGAAGAAGAAGGAGGAGGAGGAGGAGGAAAAGGAGGAGGAGGAGGAGGAGGAGGAGAGGAACAAGAACAAGAACAAGAAGAAACGGTCAGCATTACACAGGTCATGTTTACTTCCCATGTTATTTCTTAGTAACTATTTTAGGCTAGCTCAACCTGATAGCCCTCAGTTCAGTAGAATTTGCCAGATGTTTTCACACTCTCCAGGCCACTGAATCAAATAAGATAGGCTGACTATTTCCACGCCGCGTGATCATTTAATCATTGTCTACCCAGAAAATTCTCGGAAAAAAAAAGGAGAAAATCTAAAGACACAGAACCCATCTTATAACATCGGGTCAGTCCCGAAGCTGTGTTCGTCAAGAATGCACGCCGCCATTGCTGTTAGTTGAACCTGCACCGCCAGGGACGCCGGCCCTTAGGGTTTCTGGTACTTTGAGTCACTCCTGGGAAATGTGTCAGGGGCCTGAGCGATCGCCTTAAGCATTCACACAATTTATTTGTTGAATATTTGTTTGTATGTTTCTTATTATTTGAAATATATTATTTTAGATTTTAGCCATAGAGCACATTATTATCATTATCATCGTCGTCGTTGTCGTCATCATCATAATCCAAAGAGTGCGTCAGTGGATGTTAATTGCTAAGTGTGAGGTCCTAGTAAGGCTCAACTTCACTCACTCACTCACTCACTCACTCACTCACTCACTCACTCACTCACTCACTCACTCACTCACTCACTCACTCACTCACTCACTCACTCACTCACTCACTCACTCACTCACTCACTCACTCACCAACCCACTCACTCACCCACTCACTCACTCACTCACTCACTCACTCACTCACTCACTCACCCACTCACTCACTCACCCACTCACTCACTCACCCGCTCACTCACTCACCCACCCACTCACTCACTCACTCACTCACTCACTCGCTTACTCACTGACTCACCCACTCACTCAGTCACCCACACACTCACTCACTTACTCACTCGCTCATCCGTTCGCGACCTCAATTATTCACTTATACTTACTCACTCACTCAACTACCCACCCACCCACACACTAACTTACCCACCCACACACTCACTCACTTGCTCATCCGCTCGCACTCCTCAATCACTCACTTATTAAATTACTCACTCATTCAACTACCCACCCACACACCCACACACTCACTCACTTACTCATCCGTTCGCACTCCTCAATCACTCACTTATTAAATTACTCACTCATTCAACTACCCACCCACACACCCACACACTCACTCACTTACTCATCCGTTCGCACTCCTCAATCACTCACTTATTAAATTACTCACTCATTCAACTACCCACCCACACACTCACTCACTTACTCATCCGTTCGCACTCCTCAATCACTCACTTATTAAATTACTCACTCATTCAACTACCCACCCACACACTCACTCATTTGCTCATCCGCTCGCACTCCTCAATCACTCACTTATTAAATTACTCACTCATTCAACTACACACCCACACACTCACTCACTCACTTAACACAACCGGGTAGACTATCCCTTCGTTCACACAGCACCACTGGTAAATATTAACAGTAACAACAGTCTGTGTGTATTAGTGCAATGGATAATCTACTGACCCGCATAACTGGATGTGTTAGATGATCTAGTTGCCTTGATGTTGAACGTACGGTGTACACAGTGGTCATGTGTACTTGCAGCAATCAGGCTAATTGTTCACCTCTCTTTCGCTGTCTCTTTCTCTCTCTCTCTCTCTCTCTCTCTCTCTCTCTCTCTCTCTCTCTCTCTCTCTCTCTCTCTCTCTCTGTTTAAGCATATCATGTTATTTCAAACATATTATACTTATTTGCCATTCATGACATTATTATTTATTATTAATATTAGTTTGTTGGTTGATTAGTTAGTTAATCGACAGATTATCCTCAGTAAACATAGAACAAGCCCATAAGCGCTCGGATCCCATCTTCAGTATATCCCTCAACTTGGGCGACTGATAACACCAGTTCTACGTTGGTTTACTATTCTTCATTAGCAGCCTGTAGTGTTCATGTTTGGAGACATCTCTTTTGACCTGAAGTTCTTGTAGTCTTTCGAGTGTTGCCGATTCAGCATCGTCCCCAGAACCTACTTCTCGTCCTGCTTCCTTGAGAGCATCGAGAACGTAGGCGTGGTCGTTGCTTTTCCTGTACGTTTCGTAGCCCAGCAAGCTGGTTGATTCCCTCCTGCAATAGAGTGTCTTGTCACACAAATGAAACTAATTCTTTTTAGACGAGATTTTCGTTGCGACTTCAACTATTTTCTTCAAATCCATCCTGTTTCTACCTTCTTAAGCATGTTTATGGAATCACTTAGAAAGCACGCAGCAAAGAAATGATGTCTCTGACCAGATCATTCCTTTTGTTACCGCCATCACCTCCATAGTCAGACTACTTGTAATCATGGCAAAAGACCCGCTATCTTCTTTTACAATTTTCACTCAAACCAGAATAGTAAAAGCCCATGAACTTTGTACGCGTAGAACGTCGGATCCGCCATTGAAGATAACTGCACCTTCGCAAGGAGGATTTTCCAGAATCATGGCTTGCACTTCTACCTCAACCACCAACAGGCCTCGTTGTTTGCAATCTCTACCCAGTTTTATGCAGATTAAAAAAGATATACACAACTCTGTTGATACTCGTACCCATTCCTCACCAGGTTGCACGTCCTCAGTTGAAAATAAATTGTTGAATAATGTCCTCAGACTAACCGATCCAGGATTGTCCTCTTTTATACCTGCTACCTATCTTTCTGCAAATCTCACATTGCAATGGATGGCGTGTGTGCCACGCAGATCACTGTTCTCTTTTCCACGGTTGGAAGATCAAGGAGGTAACACATCGCTCTGCATGCTGTATTTTGTGTACATCGTCGTGGGGGACGGGCCTCGGTGAGCTGGTCCGGGTGTCTAGTGGAAAAAAATGTCTTATCCCTTAAAGTCCGTCGTGTCCGAATTGCCTGCCAGTGTCCCTCTGCCACCTGCCAACAAAGTCTAACATGTGTCTGGTAAACCAACCGTAAGCTCGCCTCTTGGTTGTCCAGGTAAGCTGACTGCTCTAATTATGCTACCGCGGCGACATACAGTATCTCACAGTACCGTTAGCAAAGTCACCAATTTCGTCTCGTCCCTGTCCGAGAACATCCGGTAATATGTGCAGCAGGAGAAAATCAACCCTGAGCCACATGAACTCAGGTGGGCCCACTCTCTGAAAATGTCTAGGAGCTCGTGGGCCGAAATATTTGTCGACGAGAGGTTACTTCTACTGACGATTGGTAGACTCCTGCTGTACATGCTTCCCTGTGGAGTTTCTTCTTAATGTGTACATCTAAGTATGATGCCCATGGCCTCATCCTGTATCTGATCTAGTCTCTCTATCAGTGTACGGCTAAGAGTAATAATAGCCAGAGCGCACTAATTTATAGAAAAGATCAGACCCTATTATAGAAAAACCAGGGGACGCTGCTTGCAATTTGTCGCAGGTATTATTATTATTAACACTCAAACTAGGCTTTGGCTCCTAGAGCGCCTCTAATGTTGTCATTGTGTCGGCACCCATTCTCTGCCATCGTGATGTTAAACGTACTGTAAAGACACTACTTGTGCGTACTTCCGCCTGTCGGGATAATGTGTGACCTCATCTTGGCTGACTAGGTTTGTATATATTTCTCTGTTTCTATATATTTCTCTGTATATATTTCCCTGTTTCTATATATTTCTTTGTTTGTATATATTTCTCTGTTTCTATGTATTTCTCTGTTTCTATATATTTCTTTGTTTGTATATATTTCTCTGTTTCTATGTATTTCTCTGTTTCTATTTCTCTGTTTCTATATATTTCTGTTTCCATATATTTCTCTGTTTGTATGTATTTCTCTGTTTCTATATATTTCTCTGTTTGTATATATTTCTCTGTTTCTATAAATTTCAATGTTTGTATATATTTCTCTGTTTCTATGTATTTCTCTGTTTCTATTTCTCTGTTTCTATATATTTCTGTTTCCATATATTTCTCTGTTTGTATGTATTTCTCTGTTTCTATATATTTCTCTGTTTGTATATATTTCTCTGTTTCTATATATTTCTCTATTTGTAAATATTTCTCTGTTTCTATATATTTCTCTGTTTGTATATATTTCTCTGTTTCTATATATTTCTCTGTTTGTATATATTTATCTTTCTATATATTTCTCTGGTTCTATATATTTCTCTGCTTCTATATATTTCTCTATTTGTATATGTTTCTCTGTTTCTATATATTTCTCTGTTTGTATATATTTCTCTGTTTGTATATATTTCTCTGTTTCTATATATTTCTCTGTTTTTGTATATTTCTCTGTTTGTATATATTTCTCTGTTTCTATATATTTCTCTGTTTCTTTTATATTTATTTTTCTATATATTTTTCTGGTTCTATATATTTCTCTGTAGATATTTCTCTGGCTCTATATATTTCTCTTTTTGTATATATTTCTCTGTTTCTATATATTTCTCTGTTTCTATATATTTCTCTTTTTCTATATATTTCTCTGTTTCTAAAGTAGCACATCGATTAGCGTTTATACTAGTGCAGATTCGACTTTTACGACTCAAGTTGGTGAGAGAGTTGTAAAGCAAGATTCTAGAGCTTTTGCCGTGACTGCAAGTAGTCTAACTATGGAGGTCATGGCAGTGACCAAAGCAATCACCTGGCAGGAGACACCTATCGTTACCCCCTGGCAGGAGACACCTATCGTTACCCCCTGGCAGGAGACACCTATCATTACCCCCTGGCAGGAGACACCTATTGTTACCCCCTGGCAGGAGACACCTATCGTTACCAGCATGTTTTCTCCGTGACTCAATGGGTGTCCTTAGGCAGATGGAAATGGGCTTGGTCCAAAGACGGTGTTTGGTGTTTCTGATGCGGTAGGGGCTACCAAAGACCCGTTTCATTTTCATGGCGGGTCATACAGGCGTGCAGGGAAATGAGCAACTAAGGTTACTATTAAGGGCAGACAAGGCGTGGACCAGGCCGATATACTAAATGCTTTAGGCTAAGAAAGACGTTTGCAAAAAAGAAGTTACTGTGAATATGCAGTCATGACCAGACTGCGAGAACTTAAAAGAAGTGCTTCCATAGAAGAGCACTATGCAGCAAGCTAAAGAAGAATAAGAAACTAACAGAGACCTGGTTTTCGCTAAAAGCTGTGGGATTTACTGAGGACAGGATCCAATCTCTTGTAGGTTGAATCGATCGATGTGCAGTAACAATGATCTTTCGACAAACTACGCTTGTCTATTGAGCCTAATAGACCCCCCATTTAGGTACAATGTTTTAAGTAAACTTTGAGTCACTGGCTACAGGCCTGCTCGCGATCGAGCGATGCAGGCTGATCGGAAAATTCAAGGTATGGTGTCTCCAATTCATGTTGATTCCAAAGCTCCTATGGCCACTGCTAGTCTACGAGGTGACGATGACTGCAGTTGAAACCATGGAGAAAAAAATCAACACAGCCTTAAGAAAGTGGATTGGAGCACCGCCTTGTCTGACCGACGTGGCTCTGTATTGTAAACAGGCTAAGCTGGTACTTCCGTTCAAGTCAATAACCGAAGAGTTTAAAGTCGGCAAAGTTAGGCTCGCCATGCTTCTGCGCGAGTCCTCAGACCCAAATGTCATCGCTGTCCAGCCCGCTCTAAAGACTGGCCAGAAGTGGAAGGTCCTCGATGCAATTGAATCTGCTCAGAACGCACTAAATTGAAGGAGGTGATGGGTTACACACAAACCGACCGTCGAGGCCTAGGGCACGGGAAAGTCAATTGGTGGTCAAAGGCCTCAGCCAAAGAACGCCGAGACATGGTGATACAAACGGTGAGGGACAACGAAAACGAGGTTCGGGTTCAGAAAGCAGCCCAACAGTCGCAGCAGGGCCATTGGGTCAGCCTGGAGAGCGCATTGCCTAGAATACTCACATGGGGTGAGATCTGGCGGATGACCCCGCTGCGACTGAGCTTTATCGTTCGTTCGGCGTACGATGTATTACCGTCCGGTGTTAACATGGTTAAATGGTCTGCGACCAACGATCCGACTTGCCCGTTGTGCAAATCAAAGCAAACTCTTGAGCACGTCCTGTCCGCGTGCAGGAAAGCTCTAGGTCAAGGCCGATATACCTGGCGCCACAACAAGGTGCTAAAGGAGTTAGCAGCCGTTGTCGACCAGGCTAGAATGAGGGCTAATGCCAGAGCCAGTTCTAGTATCGTCCCCATTCGTTTCCTCAAGGCTGGGCAGGTTCCAAAAGGTAATGTCAACAAAAACGCATTCGCTCCATCTGTGCTAGACTCTGCGAGGGACTGGTTACTGGCGGTTGATCTGCCAGGACATGAACGGTATCCCGAGTTGATCCGTAAAACCGGCCTGCGACCGGACATCGTTCTCCATTCTGCGCAAAAACGGCAACTCATCCTGATTGAGTTGACGGTCCCGTTTGAGTCGCGGATGGAGGAGAATCATTTGTATAAGCTCGAGAAATACAGTGATTTAGCAGCCGGTTTGAGGAGAAACGAGGCTTACACAGTGCGGGTATTTGCCGTCGAAGTGGGAGCGAGAGGCCTCGTTTCCACTTCGCTCTACAATGTGGTTAAAGAGTTAGGATTGCGCGGTAATGAACGGAAACGGGCACTCAAAAAACTTGGTGAGGTGGCCGAAAGGGCATCCAGCTGGCTTTGGACGCAGCGCAACAACGTAGGGGACGGGCCTCGGTGAGCTGGTCCGGGTATCTAGTGGAAAAGAGTTTCTTATCCCTTTGAAAAGTCCATCGTGTACGAATTGTCTGCCAGTGTCTCTCTGCCAACTGCTAATAAAAGTCCAAGATGTGTCCGGTAAACCAAAGTAAGCTTGTCGCTCGGTCGTCCAGGCATGCGGACTGTTCTAATTACGCTGCCGTGGCGACTTCTTATCTCACAGTACCTCCTTCGAAACCACCAAGTCGTCTTGTCTCTGGCCGAAAGTATAACACCATCCGGTAATTCTGTGCGGCGGGGAAGCAGCCCTGAGCTTCATGAACTCAGGTGGGCCCACCTCCGAATACGTTTAGGAATCGTGGGCCGAAACGTGTGTCGAAAGAGGATAATTTCTACTGATGACTGTAGATCCCCGCTGTACTTGCTCCCTGTGAGTTTATTCTTATTGTACGTGGCTAGCCCACAAGACTACCAGGAAAGACTGGTGACTATCGGGAAAGTCCTTTTGACACCTATGGAAAGACTGGCCCCCCGGTATCGCCGGGGGGATAAACTGACATCTGGAGACAGATGTCGACTGTGGACCGGGTTGATCACCCCTAACACAGTATAATACCTCCGATTTCGTACGACCACAATGAAATATGCCCCCAGGGCCCTCCGAAAGGGGGGGGAGAATGAAGGGCCCAATCTGATTGATACCCTCGTTGACGACCTTGCTAGCCCCCGGACTGAGACACTCGCCCAACGTCCGGGCTGGCTCTGTACATGTGGGAAAAGCTTCACGGGGTTGCATGGTCTGAGAACGCATGCCGGAAGAATGAAATGCGAGGGTGCTCCACGCAGTAAACGCCGTCGCAAAACTACTACTCCTGTGGTAGTTTCTGAGTCGTTAGGGAACGACGGGCAGGGGGAACCCCACTCGCCCGGAGAGGCCCATGACGTCGACTGCGGAGGAGCACCTTTGATGATTTCTGAAGAAGTGCGTTCCAGAATCAGGTTTCCACCTGCGAGCGAGAAGGTGGTGTGGTGTAAGTTGGAGGCTACATTATGTGAGGTACTTAAACAAACTCTAAACAAGAAGTCGCTAGGCGACAAGCTTACTAAATTTGGTGATGTAATATATGAACACTGCTCCCGCGAGTTCGGGACAGTAGTTAAGGCACAGCCGGGTGCCAAGCAGAATACTAGCAGGAGGCAGAGGGACATTCTGAAGTGTCGGGCAGACAAGAATGCCCTCAGAAAACAGTTCAAAGCCGCTACGGGCAGCGAACGGGAGGGGCTGTACGAGGTGTGGGTGCATTTAAAGAACAAACACAGTGCCCTCTGTCGCGCCGAGCGTTTCTGTAACAACAGACGAAGAACTAAAAGGGAGCGAGAGAAATTCTTTAGGGACCCGTATCAGTTTGCCCGAGGTCTATTCGAGCAACCGAAGTCTGGGACTCTGGTTGTCAGTCAGAAAGAACTTGAGCTACATCTAAGCAAGATGTACTCTGATAAGAAGAGGAGAGAGCCTCTTGATGACAATCCAGAGATCCTTAGCGGACTCAAACAGCCTTCGGTGCCGAAGGTACCATTTAAAATGGTACCTCCCCTTTGGTCTGAGGTTGAAGATGTTGTGAAAAAGGCCAGCGGCAAGTCTGCCCCAGGTCCGAACGGTGTCCCGTACGTTCTTTACAAGCGTTGCCCGAAAATCCTAAAAATGCTTCACGTCTTGCTGCGACAAGCGTGGATCCGCAATCACATATGTCCAGAGTGGTCAAAGGCAAATGGGGTCTACATTCCCAAAGAGCAGGACTCGAAGAGTCTTTCCCAATTCAGGCCCATCTCGCTGTTGAATGTTGAGGGTAAGATATTCTTCTCAGTCATGGCTCGCCGGCTCACACAGTATCTGATGACTAACAAGTACATAGATACGAGTGTTCAGAAGGGTGGTATTCCAGGCGTTCCTGGGTGCCTTGAACACGCGACCATGATCTGGGAGGCTATCCAGAGAGCCAAGCATGAGAGAACCAATTTGCACGTTATATGGTTGGACTTAGCCAACGCCTACGGGGCAGTCCCCCATAGGCTACTGTGGCGAGCCCTTCGCATGTTTCACGTACCGACACAGATCAGTCAAATGGTCGAGCAATATTTCTCCAAGTTCGCTTTGCGCTTCTCTACCTCGACGTTTACCACGAGGTGGACTGAGTTGCAGATTGGGATAGCTATGGGGTGTACGATCTCACCTATACTGTTTGTCATGGCAATGCAGATCATGTTGGACGGGGCGGCCGGCTACGGACTGGGCCTTCAAATAGGGGATCACTGGTTGCCGCCACTGCGCGCATTTATGGATGACACGACTATTATAACGAGCAGCGAGGAGTCTGCCCGCACGATCCTGAAAAGATTGGACGCGGTGGTCCAATGGAGCGGTATGCAGTTCAAACCGCAGAAGTCGAGGAGTCTGTCAATCCATAAGGGCAAGGTGTCGGCGACCAGTTTTACGGTGGCAAGGAACAAGATCCCTACGGTTCTGGAGGAACCGGTGAAGAGTCTCGGTCGCGTTTACGATTCGAAGTTATCTGACAGAGCGGAAGTCCGGCGAATACATGAGTCACTGGCTACAGGCCTGCTCGCGATCGAGCGATGCAGGCTGATCGGAAAATTCAAGGTATGGTGTCTCCAATTCATGTTGATTCCAAAGCTCCTATGGCCACTGCTAGTCTACGAGGTGACGATGACTGCAGTTGAAACCATGGAGAAAAAAATCAACACAGCCTTAAGAAAGTGGATTGGAGCACCGCCTTGTCTGACCGACGTGGCTCTGTATTGTAAACAGGCTAAGCTGGTACTTCCGTTCAAGTCAATAACCGAAGAGTTTAAAGTCGGCAAAGTTAGGCTCGCCATGCTTCTGCGCGAGTCCTCAGACCCAAATGTCATCGCTGTCCAGCCCGCTCTAAAGACTGGCCAGAAGTGGAAGGTCCTCGATGCAATTGAATCTGCTCAGAACGCACTAAAATTGAAGGAGGTGATGGGTTACACACAAACCGACCGTCGAGGCCTAGGGCACGGGAAAGTCAATTGGTGGTCAAAGGCCTCAGCCAAAGAACGCCG
>CAJHNH020002174.1:25000-40000 GCA_905116865.2 Candidula unifasciata
TCGAACCAATCAGATGTTTCACCAGCTGCTCTGATGGCTGCTTGTTGTTCATGATAAAGACTTTTAATAAAATGCACTAAATGCGCTGGAAACCCCATAGTCAACAGTTTGTGGTGCTGGACACAATCAAATCATTATTACTACAGTGTCTAATTTAACAGTCATATTGGCGGCCTCGGTTATTGTGAATTCTTCATTTATTGCGACAGTCAGTAAAATAATTTTGAAAAAAAAAATAATTATATTTTACTGTTATCTTCGTTGAAATCCCATATCTATATGTGTCTGAGACAATACATTTGTCTCTCTCCCAAATTGTTAATTGGTGCTAGTTCGTATTATAGGGGATGCCTCCGGTGCACTTAGGGACAGTGACTAAAATAGGGCAGCACAAAGATAAGTAGAAGACCATATAATCAATATCAGGTTTTAGTTAGAACCCTATTTCCACTAGGTTTACAGAAAATGCAGCGATGAAGACCAAAATGAGGTAGAGGACGGGAGAATGACTTTCACTATCCCAGGCGAAGCCCGGCAATTAGATCTAGTGTGTGTGTATATATATATATGTATATATATATATATATATATATATATATATATATATATATATATATGTGTGTGTGTGTGTGTGTGTGTGTGTGTGTGTGTGAGGGCAAAGACTAACCAACGGGTATGCGATGTTTACAAGAGCTGTCAGTGTAACAAGAAAAGATCAAATTTAAATTGAAAAGAATAGAAGAAGACTAGGGAAGAGAAAAAAAACAAACAGTCATACAGTTAATTAAAAAGCAACAGATGAGATGGTCTGCCCATGTGACAAAACTGCACTGGTATCAGCTGCCACGGAGAAGCCACGTTGAAGAAATATAATGAAAACAGATCAATAGACATGCCACGCAAACGGTGGAACATTTACACCGAGAGCAGTCTTAGAGAAGCGAAGATCAACTTATACAACGCTTTAGGAAGAACACATTAAAGATCCCTTCATGTGCCCTCCACAAACCCCCGTCCCCCAACACTTCAAAGGTGTGACTGCAGGAAGTTACTTGTTATCCATATTGACATCGTAGCACACAGGTCTGATCCATCTGTGCTCTGTGCACCGATGCAGCAGCCATGTCGGTGTCTCAGTGCTCAACATACCCAGCAGGAATTAACTGTCGTATCTTCTTTTGTTGTTGTTGCTGCTCCGCAACCAGTTCCTGCGTTCTTCTTTGTCCTCGCTTACCACCCATTGCCAACAGGCGGTTCATTATCTTTCACTCCTTTGTCTCATCATCTCTGAAACTCAGCGTATTTAGTATGTCTGGAATGTCCATACTTATTCCTCTAGTTTAAACAGTTAACCCCAAGAACAGGCATCAGCATGTTGACTGTTGAATGTTGAATTAAGAATGGACATCACAGCACTCTGGACACTCCTATAAGTGCTCCGTCCCCATCTTCAGCAGCAAGCGAAGAGTTCCAATTCCCATGGCACCGGTAATGGTCCTTTCCCTGAGTGTTGAGCGTCGGCCAGATCTCCTGTTAACTCCTCGCAGCGCCATTTTCCTCAGACTAGAATTATGTATCTGAGCTTCCAAACTCTTCACTCGTTCCTAAAGGACCCACACAGTATCTACCTTGTCATACATCAGTGGGGCAGAGCCGGCCAGTCTATCTGCCTGCTTATTTCCCCATACACCGGCATTACCTGGAGAAAATATCCAAAGAATGCAAAGTGATTAGCATATTAGATGATAATATTTCAAGACTGTTTCATTTTCTGCGTTGGCTCGTTGTAATGTAACTTATCTTTTTTACTATAAACGTTACACTTTAAACAAATATATAAACGTTATACCAGTAGTGTAAACTCAAAGTGTATCACTTTTTCCTTATCTCTTGAATATTTTTTGTTGAACTTCTCTCCATAAGCTTTTCAATGTTGACTCCATCATACATCTGAATCTTTCCGTTCTTCGCAAAACACCAGTTATCGAATGTTTGAGGTTCATTAGTAATTGTTTTACAGTCTAAAAGCTATCTGTTCAAATCGGAACGTTTGAAATGTTTGCATTTAAAGCATTCGCAGGCTTCAGTTAATTGTTTTCTTGTCCAGGATTTATAGCCGCAAATTTAAATTGGTTCTTTATAGCAGATACATATTTGTGTTCTAAAAATATGTTTGAGGTTTTGAACAACGGATCAACATCATGGCACACGGGTAGTAACCCGTAAGTGCTCCGTTCTTCTTCTAGCTCAAGTCTGAGACCGAAGAAGCTCAGCACAGTGCACAAGCTCTACAGCACCGGCGAGGGTCCTGAAAAACTTTGGGTAGATTTTAACTCCAAATTTTGCCAAGGGGAATTACTAGAAGTCCAAGTCCACGTGAAAGAATTACAGCCCTTACCGGGGATTGAACCCGGAATCTCTAGAACTAGAGGCAGACACCATGCCTCGAGACCATGCAGTCCCCTTTAAAAAAAATAAGTGTGTGTGTGTAATAAAGCAATAGGTTAAATTTTATTTGATTCAACCTTGGACTAAAACGCAACCTTCAGATGTTGATGCCGTTGAGGCAGGGGTTGGAGGTGGGGGGTGGGGGTGGGGGGGGGGGAGGGTAGATTCACAATCTCCTTCAACAAGCATGCCTTAAGAATTTGTAGTTTCCTTCGCAATTGGAGTGCAAAGCTGCAGGAGATGCGGAAGCTGCTGCTCGTGAGTCCCAGCCATCTAGTCTAGCCCCAATCCATGCCGCGTGAGCGGTGTGGGGGGAACGTTTGGCGGTGGCGGTAGTCGACGAAAAACCGCAAATTAGGTCGCCGGAAGTGCGCAATTGACACGTAACTGAGGCCCTGTGTTTGGCCGCCATTGACTACCATCTTTTGTACCCGTTATTCGGAGGATAGCCAGTTTCCTAATTGATAAATCAATCGTCCGGAAGTGGACGAACAGCCAGAACATTCCGCTGTGGTCTACAGCCAGTGAACGCGAGAACAAGGAAGACTTACAATAGCTCGGCTACTTAACAGATATGTACAACCGACAGTTCTGTTCTAGTGGCGGAAGACGATGCCAGACGCGACACGGTGTAGTGAAGTGTGTATAACCCCTTGCAGTGTTATTACGTATTCACATACATCGATATCACGATCATCGGCGGGACGTCTCAGTGGCATTGTTACACGCAATTCTGTACAGACATCTGGTTCTTGTTATGTTATGTTATGTTTTATTACGTTATGTTATGTTATACTACGTTAAGTTATCTCGGTCAACGTCGCTGTATATTGGAACATTCCTATGCACACTCAGTCCTCCTATACAGCTGCCTCTCCAAGGTAATTCTACTGATTATTTCCACGAGAAGTTTGTTATAATGTCTAGTATCTCGGCCTCAAATGTAACAGGAACATCCTTTACCATGGTTTAATCCCAGGTCACGCAGTCGTGTTAGATTCAGTTATTCACTAGCCTAGTCCTTCCAGAGTTGATGGCGTCCGCTCTGTCCATTCTTCTTTCTGTATTTTTGGCTGCCAGTTGATCCGCTTGGTAATTACCTACAACGCCGACATGCCAATATGTGTCACTATGCAATGAAATAACACAGTTTGTTGCCGTAATTATAACCAATATTGCACAGGACGAGGCTAGCTCACTATTTAGAGGTTGAATGTGGCTAATTCAAACTGCACAAAGTAACGAGCGAACCAGGTGTATAGATGCAGATAAAGGAAGTTATGATTCTGTTACCCACATTCCTAAATAGATAACTGACTTTGTTATAAGCATACTGTGTAATTATGTTCTGGTGTTACGGTCGACATTACTACCCATTGGGCATATACCTGAGTGCTCTAAATTTTCTTAATTATTTCCCCTTACCTTACGTTGAGCTTTCACTTTATTACTTTAGCCCTTCAACTTCTGATAAAAATGAAGGATAGGCTCGCTCACTGATTTTAGTCATGACAGATTTTTGTTTTTGACAGACTGTGACTGTTGCATTTTCCTCAGGTTATAGATAAAATTATATGGTTTTATCGCTCCCAGCTACTGAACTGGGTGCGTGGCGTGACACAGTGAGCTGCTGATTTAATTTGAAAGTTTTTTTTCCACTGTGACCAACGTGGTGTTGTGAAATGTAAATTTAAACAATGGCGAGTGGCCTGTCGAGACAGAATTGGTGGTGCCCTATTTGATTAATATTTATTGCGTGTGCAACTCCTGGTCTGTTTGTAACTGCTGCCAGCGTCCATGATGAACTGCATTTCTACTGTCGGACTGTTTTTGTTAGCACTTCTAATATCTGCCTTATGCTTTCGGTGCGTGTGTATGTTGATGTTAGTGAATAGGCTGAGACTCCAGTCCGTGCCATTTTTTGTCACAAGGGACAGTGGTTGCCATTCTTGGTGGGGGCTTTTTTTTTCTTTCTATTTTTATGTGTACACACAAGGAGCAGTTATGGGGGTGAGCCATTTGCTATGAAGCTGAAACTATGATTACCAAATTGCTTTAACCTTACTTCATTTTACTTTATCAACTTTACCCACATCAGGGTCGAATCTATGTGGTTAAAGTCAGACTACCAAAGGCCTACAGCTGTGTCAGTCTATCCTGGTCTGTTGCAAGCATATTCCTAAACATGCACTGTTGCCTGCTGTTTTGAAAGTGTGTACTCTCACCTGAAACTATCGAACGCTGTTGCACTTTTTACCAAACGTGGGCGTCGTTTCAGTCGCTAGGATTTAGTGACGCACACTTATGTTTTTAACTAATGACCGTAGAACAGCCGCACCCAGGACGTCGAAATCTGGCTCAGGACCTCTGACTGCCCCCGCCTATAAAATTTCAAGGGGGTGTTCGGTCCCTGTCCCTCCTTTTCTAGTCCAAGAGGCTAGGCTGCTCCTACAAACCATGTATAGTTTTTTTTTGGGGAAAGGGGGGGGGGGGTGAGTGGGGGGGGGGGGGGTGTTCGTAAGTATCTCTTCATACATTTCATGTTATTTCGAGAAAATATTCTAAAATCATAAAGTAATGGATTGAAAGCGATTTCTGGGATTTCTTCTTCTTCGTCTTTGCGATCGATTGCTATGCTCAGGTTATCAGTTGTATTTCCTCCATGAACCGGAACGTCAGGAACAAGTCTCCAAGGGTTCCCTAAAAGTGTGTCATGGATGCCTCTACCATCTGATCTGACCATGTTTTTTTTTATAAGCAGGTTTTTTTTTGTAGGGCACAGTTCTGCAGAATGTGTTCAGGTGTCTGGAGCGCGGTTTGTACCTTCAGATTTAAATTAAATATTAGATTCACCCGTTAGGGAGTCACCGTAGTCTTAGCAGCTAGACGCCCGCCTGCAGATCAAAAAGTCGTGGGATCGCGCCCCAACGAAGTCGGACTTTTTTCAAAAATGACCTTGACTTCCAGGTCGACCCAGGCTTGAATTGCTTCAAAGTTCCGTCCTGGGAGGTAAAAGCGGCAGGTGTGATGTTGACCACATCACCCACCAAGTTCTGATTGGTCTATAAAAATATAGGTCTAGCCCTATATTCCCAATACGCTAAAGGCGTGGAAAAGAGACCTTTACTTCAGTTACTAAAGTTTGAAAACTTCAGGTAGGATCCTGGTGTGGGAAAATGAGTTAGTGAGATTTAAGGAAATAATGAAAGAGGAGAGGAGATCTTAAAAGTGTGTTATCATGGCTTGGAAACATGAAAACACAATATATTTTCAGGAACACTTGTACTGGACAAAGGAGATATTATGGAGACCATATATGAACGACTGCTGACAGAAGACAAGAGATTAGATGAAATATCATGTGCAAGAATGAGTGAACGAGGAATTAGGAATGGATCCGACATGGAGGGATGGATGGGAGGAAGAGAACGACGTGTGTATAATCAGTGTGCTAATGGAACAGTTAGCATCAAGACATTTGCTGAACACATTGTGAACACATCAGACTTTTAAAGACATACTACAGTGTTTAATCTATGTGAATAAACTAGACTTTCAGGATTCTGAATAGTGTTCAATGAATGTGAAATATCACAATTTCTAAATAACTGGACGGTGTTAAATATTAGTAAATACACAAATCTTTGAAATTTTTACAACAGCGTTTCACCTAGAAACAAAATCGCAAAAGTTAAGTCATAGGTATTGTTTGATCAGATAGAAAACAACAGACACTCACAACATTACAGCAAAATCTAGTCAAAACGAAAACATCCGACACTCGTCACCCTACATCAGTCGCATTGCCAATACCATTACTGTACTTTTAATTTGATAATGGATTTTGGACGCCGCAGTTTTCTATTGAGGTCCCACAGTGTCCAAGTCCGCACAGAACTCGCAGGCATCCCAAGGGAGGTAAACCTACCTGAAGTGGACAGGTCAGTTGCTGATATACATAAATATCTCACCGTGGGTAGACACACGAAACTAGAGGCTTCAACTCGTGTTCCTCCGAGTGCTAGTTAGAGTATGAATATGTAGTCGCGTCATGCTCGGTTGTAGATATTGAGGTAGATTAATGGACACAGGATGCAATGAATGTTCTTGTGTGGAGACGAAACATCACAAAGGGAATTCAGGTAGAAAAGAAAATGATTGCAGATAGGCTAACAGATTAGCGTCTAAGAAATACGTTAAATACATAGAATGGCCACAATCGTCCTGAAACTCTGTGTTCTAAATGTCGAGAAGAAGCATGTCATGGACCGTCACGCTTGAAGGCGAAAAATCAGAAAGCGAATACAGGTAAAGAATAAAATGATCGCAGATAGGCTAACAGATGAGCATCTAAGAAGACGCGCGTTAAATGCATACCTGCGGGTAAATTACTAATCACCTTTTTGTGGGATGTAATTTTCCGTTATTTTGAAGCCCCACTCTGGCTCTTGCCAGGGGCCGCAATATAGCCGGCCATAAATATGTTCCAATGATCGAACGCGGTTCCCGCAACCTTTCCACTGATGATCCTCATCCGCATAATGGCACTTCGTGTCACCGGGTGTTTATCGCTTGTGTGATGTCCTAGTGGGGTAAAATGTACTACTATTACTACATACCTGCGGGTCTTGTTAGTTACACTCGTGATCTCTATGGGTTGTGATTTCCATATATTCATACATTTTTACATTACATGCCTGGATAGGCAAAAAGGTGCAATAAAAAAAATTAGACATATATGTTGATAAATATCAGTGGTTTCAGAAATCCTACAGCATATTCTGCTACGGCTGTTACCATACTCATGTAATCACAATCGAGTATGTATTATTAACCTATAAATAGAGAATTTTACACCGTCACATAATTTGGTCATTCAAACAAGCTGTATGTACGACATATTCACATATTATCAGTATACGACCAGTAACTATCACCTATTGTCGGTATATATACAGCTAAAATACAAAGTCGCATATTATCCGCGTATAAAAAGACATACCTACATACATACATACCTACATACATACATACATACATACATAAACACACACACACACACGCTCGCACGCACGCACAGACAGACAGACAGACAGACAGACAGACACACAGACAGACAGACAGACAGACAGACAGACAGACAGACAGACAGACAGACAGACAGACAGACAGACAGACAGACAGACAGACAGACAGACAGACAGACAGACAGACAGACAGACAGACAGACAGACAGACAGACAGACAGACAGACAGACAGACAGACAGACAGACAGACTGAGACAGACAGACAGACAGACAGACAGACAGACAGACAGACAGACAGACAGACAGACAGACAGACAGACAGACAGACAGACAGACAGACAGACAGACAGACAGACAGACAGACACACATGTAGGTATATGTATATATAGATAGATATTATCACCATATGAACAGACTAGATGACGTAATCACATATGATCGCAGAATAGACGACACATAATGTTCGCATACAAATAGACCAGATACCAGTGGCGAGGCGTTCATGTAACGGCTGGAATCGCAGCTTGCAGTCTCTATTGCCAAAAAAAATGTATTATGTTAATGTTTGTTATGTTTGTTTACAATTTATTACAAATACACTCCAACAGGACGGAAGTTTACGTCGCAAACATAGCGAAAAGAACGTTCATTGGCTTCTTACAACACTCATGCAGAAACGGCAGCGCGTGAAAGCTACAGTGTACTAGTACTACGATGCTACCTGCCAATGCATGCTCTCAACAACGAAGCAACGACGCTGGAAAAACCCTTATGGTCCCACTTCTAGTGTAACCGTTATTTTTGCTAACGCTTATACAAGCAAATTGATCACGCCTCGCCACTGCTAGAAATACTAGATGACATAATTACATAGCTTCGACATATAAATATACCAGACCAGGTTATCCCAAGCTTCTGTCGACAACGGAAATCCCTTACGCCTTAAACAAAATACCCGGCCTGCCTGCTGCAGTCAGCTTTAAATTGCAGAGTTCTTACCAAGTTAACTTTTCGTCCTTCTTAGGACGTTATTTTTTGTTGTTTGAAGCCCCACTCTGGCTTTTGCCAGGGGCCGCAATATAGGCAGGTCATCATTATGGCCAAATGTCTGAACGCGGTTTCTGGGACCTCTCCACGGTGATCCTCATTCGCATGGTGGCACTTTGTGTCATCGGGTGTTTATCGCTTGTGTGATGTCCTGGTGGGGTAAAAATCCAATCCAGTCCAGTCCATCCGAATGGAGATTTCCGCCAGTCTTCTCAAAGGTTCATCATTCTGACCGCACTCTGGGGAGTTAGTTCCCGCTGCAGACAAAAGGTTGCAGGAATGAGCCAACCAAAAACAATTAGACCAGGGGTAACATGATACTAGCTCTGAAAAAAAAAAAAAATTTGAAATGAACGTTAGCTGAACCGTTGGACATGTAATCTGATAACTTTTCAACGGTCCATTGGACATTTGTACACGTCGTTCCTTGGGAACATTAAGACTACTGTTTCTCAAATTGGTAGTCCCGCACTTTGTTGGCGCTAGGATGGTCCCTAGTGAAAGGGGCCGGGTTGTTAAGGGTGTTGATCAATTAATGTGCCGGTGCTGGGGTGGTGTAACGAGCGGTAGCAGCTTCAGATGCAGTTTCCGGCACGAATTAAAATAAGGCAGCCAGAGAGAGAGAGAGAGAGAGAGAGAGAGAGAGAGAGAGAGAGAGAGAGAGAGAGAGAGAGAGAGAGAGAGAGAGAGAGAGAGAGAGAGAGCATTTTGACACACCTTTGGTACCTGCTTCAGTGATGTGTAACACATTAAAATCGTAGTCATTACCGTATTTTCCAAATACATAGAAGCACAGTGTCGTGTTCGTCCTGTTCATTAACATTACCCTAAACTTAAAAAAAAAATATTCTTCTGTTCTGACACTGAGAGAATCAAGTGCGTGGACCTAAATTTCTACAAGTAACGTTTATTCACATGTGCTTTTAAATAAGAGACTATGCCAACAACTGAAAAGGATTTAGACGGCCTCTATTAGCAAGTTAGTAAAGATCAGAGAGGCCGTCTCTGAGAGCAGAGGGTCAAATCCTTTTGTAATTTCAGTAAGTGACATTACTGAATATTCCTACCAGCAAATCCACCTCCGCTTACGTGTACGAGAGGCACATAGAACCAATGCTCGTCGATATTTGCTGTTTAGACGGCCACTGAAAACACTCTAACAAAACAGCAAATAGGTAATAGCCTATTCATCCACACTGGTACCAAACATAGACGATGAGTAGAGATTAAGAGTAGAGATTATGAATAGAAAGTAAGTACACTAAGTAGGTACACGACCCCTGGTGGGTCATGTAGACAATATCACGCCAGTCGCCTTTACTTCCCAGGACTGTACTTCGTGCTTGTTAAAGGCTGAGTCAACGTGCAAGCCAAAGTAATATTTTAAAAAAAAGTATGGCTCCGTTAAGACCTGAATCCATGACCTTCAGATCCTCAGGCGAACGTCTAGCCGATTGAAATAAGCTGTCTCCGAGGGGCAACCACCAACACGAGAAAGGACAGAGTCACCAATTTCGGCATTACAGGGAGGGTTGGGACAAGACCTGAATGACACTGAAAGACACAGAATAAAATGTTTGGCCATCTAGTAAGAATGTACATTGACCAAACTGTACATGAGACCTTCTACTGTAGAACATCTAGACGGCAGGTAAGAGGTAGAGCAAGGAAGACATAGATAGAGGGTGTAACAAAATCTTGCAAAAGGATGAACAAATCCGTCACTCAAGGCCACCCGACAAAGACAGAAAATCACGACACTTGGCTACAATCCGGTAACAGTGTGGCAACATCAGGATATATCATAGCTTAGGTGTGATTAGACAGTAGTCTACCTCATGTTATTTTTTGTTTTTTAAATATCCAGAAGCCATGAGTTATAAACTCTTAGGCTCGGTATTATGGATATCGCAACCCTTCGGCCTTGATTCCCTGATAGATACCGTAAATCTGGGAGAAATGTGGCTTTTCTGCCTACCCCCGGGCGTGAACCTGGACCACAAGGATATCAGTTCTTTCATTTCCATCGATGCCTGCAGTTCCCGGAACAAAAATAAAGGTGACTTCACGCACAGTGGCCTTCTGTAGGGATTCAAGCCACTGTCTTTGCACCGAACCTGCCTGGGCCCTCCGGATCATACTCATTGAATGACTGAGTAAACATATGCCGGTGTAGTTTTGTGTTTCGAGCCAGGCAAACGCTTGCGTTACTGCCATCACCTCCATCGTCATGCTGCTGGTTGTCATGGAGAAGGCGCCGTTGGCTTCTTTGACTGTTCTGCCTGCGGAGCGTTCTGTGAATGCCCATGCGCTTTTTTTTTTTTTTTTCGTATAACGGATCCGTCTGTGTAGATTAGTGCATCTGCTTCGTGTGAATTTTCACTGATGAGAGCGTTGACCTCTGCATTAACAGCAACAGGATTCTCTTCTCTACATCGCCTGTTGAGTGTGGCAATACAGGAAAATGTACAAATAAACGCATGAGGCACAGGTATCCACTCTACACCAAGGGTGATGTCGGTTAGGCTGCATATTTGCCTATTAACTTGCCTAATAACACTATCCTTTTCCTAATGCAAAGAATTACTCCAGGAGACGACAGCCATTCGGTGCAGATCGTTTCACGATTGCCTGTTGATGATGTCACGTACTTCGTTTTTCACATTTGTTCTGCAAAGTGCAGTGAGACTTTACAAACACCCTGTACTTTACAATATTTTTAGATGACACGTGACACAGACTGGCCAACCAACCGACCACAATAAGTACAGGTGGCCTGTTTCTCTTTGGAGACACTAACTTTATCCGGGCTCATCTTTCCTGCTTCCCCTGACTCCATTATCAGCAAACAAAGATCAATACTTGAATCTGTTTATTGTCAAGTCAAAGATGATATTTAGAATACAGTAGTATGTCTGCTTACTCTCAGAGGATCACGTCTAGGATACAATAGTATGTCTGCCTGCTCTCCGTGGATTTATCTAAACCGGAAGCTCGTGTCCGTTTCGGGACTTGTTGATGTTCCGTTGCTGCAGTACGGTAGTCTGCAGCGAATAGAGCTATTATTTATTATTGGATGTTGCCACAGTTTTTGTTTCTTCTGTAATACCATTATTAATATGTCTGGTCATAATTCTAGCTACAGTAATGGCGACTGACTAATTTCTTGCGTAAAGGATTGTTGCACACTCAATTTATAGCACGTTACGACACATACGGGGCAACAGTTGTGATAATATTCAGAATTTCCGTATAATAAAAAAAAATTAAAAAATTAGGAATATGTGTTTTTGAGAAAGACCTATTGGTTAAATTTGAGCTGTTTGCTGTATAACTCTTAAAATAACACCCAGCAAGGTTCACTGTATTTTGTGTTTACCTCAAGTAAGTAAAAAAAAAATGCATTCTAATTAGTTGTTATGAAAGGTAAAAGGGGGATGGGGGTGGGGGGCTATAACATAAGGTTAAGAACGAGGTAGATATTTATGTTTAATTGAATCCATTTAAATTCACCTACAGTTAAGTTAAAATTGTTTGAAAATCGGCAATTTGTAAATGTACTATACATAATTACTTCTACAAATTCCTGCTACAGTACTCTCAACTGTCCGAATTCTTACTAAAGTAATTCCTCATGTTTAAATCCCTTCTTCAATAATTGCAGTTGTCCAAATATCTGCTACAATAATTGCAACTTTCCAGATTCATGATATCTTGTTTTTCTTTTTCGCATTTTTCAGCCGTAAGGTTCAGTGGAAAGTCCTCCTAGTTGTTCATCCACTTCTAAACTTCTTATTCCAGAACCTGAGCCTTCTATGCCTTGTAAATCTAGCTTATCTATGTGCAGACTGTTGGTTCATTAACTGCCAACAGATGCACTCCGACATCGAAGGAAATTCCTGCTATAATCACCATGACTGTCCAGATTTCTTTTTCCTTTTCCAGGTTTAATTTATATTTTCGACATTCCAGCGACATTACCAGGTTAATGACTTCAGTCCAAATTCCACTACAGTGAAAGAGTTAATGTACAGAATCTTCTCCCTCTTCTCTTCCACCTTGTACATCATTGAAGTGTCGGGGGGAGATGTAATGATCGTTGATGGGCTCTGTGAAGAGCACTATTTAGACTGATCTTTATTTCTATAAGGCTGTTCTTAATGCCATCACTCCATATTTTCCGAGGGCTTCCACTCGCTCTATACCCGTTGTAACGTTTTAGTGTGGCTCGCTGTGGCAGATAGTACCAGGGCATTCTTGTTAGGTGTCCAAACCACTTCATTTGTTGTTCTTTGATTACCTGTAAGACTGGCTTTATTCCTAGCATTCGTCTGATTTCGTGATTTCATATTCTGTATTTTCTTGAAACTCCTGCAACTCTTCTAAGGCATTTCATCTCTGTTGTCACAATTTTACGTTCATTGGAGGATGTAAGTGTCCACGGTTGCCATTGATAGCATAGTGATGGCCAAAAAATAGTTCTGATAGGATTCACTTTAGTACTCCGGGGTATCTGCTTGTGTGTCAGCAACATTACCAGGTGAATATCTCAAAGATAATATCCCACAAAGAAGCTCGACCAAATCTATAGGTCTGTCTGAGAAAAATACAGACAATCAAGTGACAGGACAAGATCCTAGGTACTGTCGTACTGAACAGAGCAATCCCAGCATTCCCACTGTGGCATTCCCAGTATCGAAATCATTCTGATGCAGGCACAGTTTTGACGGACAGGTCATGTCGTCTGCTTGCCAGAAATAATTTTGTATGGTGTGAGGAGACATGCGACTCACAGCCCATGGCGATGGCAAGTGTGACTAGCAAGACCCACCCGTGTCAAGAAAAGTCTTCCACAATGACAGCATGGGATTTCAGGACCTTTGTTGTCAACACTTGTGTTTAATCCGTTTCTTTTCGGACGCTCAGCTCTCATCTTTTCTGCAATCATTTCTTTCTTCACTCTCATCTCCTTCCTGATACGCCCTTTCCTTTCAATACGGTCCATGGCATTTTGTTCCCATGAGTCCACCTCAATACGTGTATCATTCATGTCCCGCTTGCACACATCTTTATAACGTAGTAGAGGTCGGCCTCGACATCTTCTTTCTGTCTTTAATTCACCATAAAGGATGTCCTTAGGGACTCTGCCATCCTCCATTCTCCAGGTGTGACCCAGCCGCCTGAGCCTTCGTAGACTGAGCATGAAAAAGACTGTTGTAGTACCTGCTCTTTCCAGTATCTCAGTGATAGTGATTTTGTCCTGCCACTTAATGCCAAGTATTCTTCTTAGACATCGCATGTGAAAGGTATTTAACCGTCTTTTCAGGTGCAAATAAGTTGACCACGTTTTACTGCCATAAAGCAGAGTGCTGAGAACACAAGCCTGGTAGACAAGGGTTTTAATTTCAATTGTAAACTTTCTGTTCTCCCAAACTCTCTTTGTCAATCTGCCTTACCCATCCTGATGTTGATTTCTTGGTCCAGCGGTAGTTTGCTAGTCACTGTGGATAGGTAAAATGGTCTACTGTCTCTAGCTCTTCACCGTCAATGTAGACTGTAGGTCTGCCATTAACACCTTGCACCATAACCTTTATTTATTATTATTTTTTTTTTTTTTTTGCTGACTGTTAGTCCAAATTCACAGCACGCACAGCAAAGGCAGATAGTAAACATTACAGCTCCTCCTCTGAGTGGGTGGTTATTGCGGCATCATCTGCAAACAGCAGCTCTCTGATAAGTACCTTTCTTATCCTGGTTTTGGTCTTCAGTCTGCGAGCTTTGTAAAGGCTGCTATCAGGTCGGGAATGAATGAAAATACCACCCTCCTGATCTCGAAAGACATGTATCAAAAGAAGTGAAATGTATATTCCAAAGAGGGTTGCAGCAAGTACATACCCCTGCTTCACTCCATTTTGTGATTACAAACTCCTCCGATGTTACACCATCAAAGCTGATTGTACCTTTCATACCTGTGTGGAACGACTTAATAATGCTCGGTAAAGTAGGTGGACACCCAATCTTCTTCAGTGCGTTGAACATACCTTTTCTGCTAACCAAATCAAATGCCTTGGTAAGATCAATAAAAGCAACATACAGTGGTTGATTTTGTTCTCGGCATTGTTCCTGCAACTGTCATAATGAAAATATCATATCAGTGGTGGATCGGTTCCCACGAAAGCCACACTAGGACTTGGCGTAAACGCGGGGAGTCTTGGCAGAACAATTCTCGCAAGCACTTTTCCTAAAGTACACAGCAGTGATATTCCCCTGTAGTTATTGCAGTCACTCCAATCACCCTTGTTCTTGTACATAGTTACGATGCTTGTGTCTTTGAAATCTTGCGGACCCTCTCCCTCTTGCCAGCAGAGTGTTATTAGCTGATGGATGTGTGGGGTTAGAATATCTCTCCCACTCCTGATGATTTCAATAGGGATTTCATCTCTGCCAGGTGTTTTCCCTGAAGCCAATTCATCAAT
>CAJHNH020002174.1:45000-77500 GCA_905116865.2 Candidula unifasciata
TTTGTGGTGTGTGGTCACACCTGATATTATGGCTGTTTGCTTCCTTGCTGTGCTGCGGTGATTGTGGTTTTGGGTTCTGGTGTGATCCAGATCTCTTTGCGATGATATTGACGGGTACTAGCTGACTGTTGCTGGTGCTTGGTTTGCCTCGTGCTGGTCGCTGTGCTGGTGCCCTGTTGCTGCTTGGTTGCCGATCTGTAAGCCGCCGGAAAAATCCAAACAAACACCAGGTCATAACGCCTCTATACAATGCTCCTTTTCAGGACAACCAGGGCCGTCACAATCTGTTGTTGTGATCAGCCCGTTTTTTTTTTTTCCCACGGAGTGTGGAGAAGTAGTGGAGGTAAGACTCGCGCATTGACCACTCAGCTACCAGCTTTGCAGTTGTCATTTTTCCATAGCTCAAATAAATAAAGTTTATACCTTTAGAACCAGCTGCACACACGAACCTTACGACAAAAAGCAGCTGGTATTATATGAGGTTTTACCAATATCGGAGATGAGAGTGTTAATGCATGTAAAGATTTACGTGTCGTTGCACTTTTGTATTGATTGTGGCTCAGGTGCGAGTGTTATTTTATTAGTAAAAGGCACAGTATTATCCATGGAACGAGGGGGGGGGGGGGGGGGGGGGGGGGGAAGTAGGGGAAGAACTTTTTATAAGTACTTGTTTAAACAGTTCATGTTGATTTAAAAAAAAAACATAATTTTTATTTGCTAGTCATCAGTTATATTATTATTATCATTATTATTATTATATTATTATTACTATTATTATTATTATTAAGCTTGAACAAGGCTTGGGCCATTGGACCCCTTGAGGCTCCCCGTTCCCTATTGTGAGCCCTATTAACTTCATTCCCAGAGCCTCTCTCTTACTTTCTCTCTCTCTCTCTCTCTCTCTCTCTGTCTGTCTCTTGCTCCCCCCCCCCCCCCCCCCCACAAGCCCACAATCACGTGTCGTCACCCACACAGGATGCAAGATGGTTGAATAGTTAAGTTTGTTCGTTCTGTTGACTGGTTACTTTATTTGGTTTACGTTTATGCTGGTTTTAGTGGCTTGGTTGTATGGCTGTGTTGTTGTTGTTGGCGGGTTGCGGGGTTATTGTTGGCTTCTTGTGGTGTATTATTGCTGACCGGTCGTGTTGTTGTTGATTGTGTTGTGTTATTTTTGACTGGTTGCGTTGTCGTTGACTGATTGTGTTGTTGTTGGCTGGTCTTGTTGTTGTTGGCTGGTTGTTTTGTTGTTGGCTGGTCGTGTTGTTGTTGGCTGGTCGTGTTTGCTGGCGGCTGATTGTTGTGTTGTTGTTGGCTGGTTGTGTTGTTGGCTGATTGTGTTGTTGTTGGCTGGTTGTGTTATTGTTGACTGATTGTGTTATTGTTGACTGATTACGTTATTGTTGGCTGGTTGTATTATTGTTAGCTGGTTGTGTTATTGTTGGCTGGTTGTGTTATTGTTGACTGGTTGTGTTATTGTTGGCTGGTTGTATTATTGTTAGCTGGTTGTGTTATTGTTGGCTGGTTGTGTTATTGTTGGCTGGTTGTGTTATTGTTGGCTGATTACGTTATTGTTGGCTGATTACGTTATTGTTGACTGGTTGTGTTATTGTTGACTGGTTGTGTTATTGTTGACTGGTTGTGTTATTGTTGACTGGTTGTGTTATTGTTGGCTGATTACGTTATTGTTGACTGGTTGTGTTATTGTTGGCTGGTTGTGTTATTGTTGACTGGTTGTGTTATTGTTGACTGGTTGTGTTATTGTTGACTGGTTGTGTTATTGTTGACTGGTTGTGTTATTGTTGACTGGTTTGTGTTATTGTTGACTGGTTGTGTTATTGTTGACTGGTTGTGTTATTGTTGGCTGGTTGTGTTATTGTTGACTGGTTGTGTTATTGTTGACTGGTTGTGTTATTGTTGACTGGTTGTGTTATTGTTGACTGGTTGTGTTATTGTTGACTGGTTGTGTTATTGTTGGCTGATTACGTTATTGTTGACTGGTTGTTAGTTGAATATTCATCAATAAGCAGATTCTTTACCTGTTGCGGAGGTCGGCATCAACCTCGTTTTCCGGAAATGCACTCTCCATCTCCGATCTCCCCAGGCAACTATGACATTTATGATGGCCAAACCTCTGAAGCTTTCGGGACGGAATGCTGTTTATGAGCCAGTTTTCTGCAATGTTCACATTATGTAGAATGACAGTGTTTTTCTTCTTCTGGGTTCATGGTATGCTACACAGTTTTCTATACCAATGGCTGGTCGTATTGTTGTAAATAGAAGTGACTAGTCTAGTTAATATCCAGAAGTAATTTAAAGCAAATAAGACTATGAATGCTGTAGAGAACCTTATTGAAAAAAAAGGAATTGGGGGGGGGGGGGACCTGCAGATATAATCGAAAGTAGACGCGCTTCCACAAAGAAAACATCTGGGGTGGGGACCTGCAGATATAACCGAAAGTAGACGCGCTTCCACAAAGAAAACATCTGGGGTGGGGACCTGCAGATATAACCGAAAGTAGACGCGCTTCCACAAAGAAAAACATCTGGGGTGGAGACCTGCAGATATAACCGAACGTAGACGCGCTTCCACAAAGAAAAACATCTGGGGTTGGGAGCTTATTCCCCTCCCGTATAATCTTATAGGGTGTCTAAAAAGGGGATGGGGGCAACGGTCTAATTTTTTTTAAATTAGGCACTAATATGAAAACAGTTATTGTAATGAAGCTGTACCTGGGCCTATAGAGGAGTGATGGGACGGTCCATGGTGGGGGGGGGGGGGGGGCGGCAGCGGGAGCTGCTTCGATTAAATCTGGGGTTGGGGGGGGGGGCGTTAGGACGCTCTAAAGGAGAAGGGGCAGCAGCCGACTCATGTGTAACTGGCAGGAATTTTGGACGGAAACAAGACAGCGGTAAAGAGAGAGGTAGGGAAAGATGAAGAGAGAGAGAGAGAAAACAAGAGAGAGCAAACTGAGAGAGAAAAGAAAACATATTGATAAACTTTTCGTACCTTTCGTACAGTAACAGATTAAAATCGCGCTGATTTCTTAATTTTTAAAATAAGCAAATCGATTATGTTACAACACATCAGGTACCTCCGTCTCAATGATAATAATGAATATTTTATTCATTAGTTTTATTTTAGTATTCTCATACTTAGACACGAGCTGAAGGATAGTCTGAGCTGAAGGATAGTCTGAGCTGAAGGATAGTCTGAGCGAGCTGAAGGATAGTCTGAGCTGAAGGATAGTCTGAGCTGAGAGATAGTCTGAACTGAAGGATAGTCTGAGCTGAATGATAGTCTGAGCTGAAGGATAGTCTGAGCTGACAGTTCTACAAGCAGCAGTTAATTACAACATGAAGTTTTTGAATCAGATAACTTTTGTACCAACGATGTGACAGAATTTAAATAGATTGTACCTGCAGCTATGCTGCTTGGATTTTTATCGTGGTATGGGACGTCGACCCAGCTTCAAATGGGTACCAGGATGGGCTGTCCTGGGAAAGTAAAGACGGCCGGCGTAATGCTGACCACATTACCCACCGAGTACTGATTGGTCTGTACAAATATGGGCGCTCTTCCCATATGCCCGATGTGCTTAAGGGCGTGTAGAGGGATCTTTACTTTACTTTTACCTGCAGCTATACTGCTAGGCGATTTTTCTGGACTGTGGACCACACAAGTTTGGAAAGCACTGATGTAGATCAAATGAAAATTCGTAAATTTTACATGCATTTTTGTTGATTTGTTCAACAGAGATCTGTGAACCAAAAAAGTCACCCCCAGACTGTAGCTAGTTACAAGTCCCGGCAGACGACACAGTCAGTGGCCAGTCTACGGAAAGACCTGTGGACAGGACAAGGTTTTCTTTTCATAGCGGTCAACAGAACACCGCCTTCGTTACTTACGGTTTCCCCTTGGCTATTCATGGACCACATTTATGAAGGTTTACAGTAAACAGTCTTGATTACATGTGAGAGTTAGCGATTCCTGGGATTATCGTCAGCAGACGAGAAAACTTGTATAAAATCCATTGGCATTACTGTAAACACTGGCATTTCATCCTCGTGGTAATCATCATCATGTGTACTAGGAAATTGGTGAGTATTGCTGGTATTGTGTTGTCTGTATTTACGTACATACGTGAATTTGAAAAGGGGAGGGGGAATAAGTAAAGTTTAAACAAAAGGAACACTTTTCTACACCTTCAGGCGTATTGGGCATACAGTGCTAGTCCAATAGACCAATTGGGACTCAGTGGATGATGTGGTAAGCATTACACCAACCGCCTTTACTTCCCAGGACTTTTCTTGGTATCCACTCAAGGCTTGATTGACCTTAAAGCCGCGAATGTTCTTGAAAAAAGTCTGGCTCTGTTCGGATTCGCACTCACGCCCTTCAGATCTGCAGGCGAGCGGGTAAAAAACGGCCATCTTCACTCTAATTACCTATTGGACGTAGAGTGTTAGATACATTTTCAAGACCACTCGATGAGAGGCATGGTCAAAACCCCGCACGGTCAACTTCCTATGACATATCTTGATACCTATTACAGGCTGGTTCGACCAGTGAGCGGAAGTCAATTTTTTAGTTATCTGCTAGTGCTGTACGGAACTCAAGACCATCGGGTCGGAAGGCGAGCCTCTCGCCTCCAGCCTACCGACTACCCCCTGTGTGCAGATTTATTTTTGCTGTTTTGTTATTGATGTTGTTTGTGTTATTGCTGTTTGTGTTACTGCTATTGTCTGTGTTATTACTTTTGTTTGTGTTATTGCTGTTGTCTGTGTTATTGTGTTATTGCTGTTGTCTGTGTTATTGTGTTATTGCTGTTGTTTGTGTTATTACTGTTTGTGTTATTGCTGTTGTTTGTGTTATTGCTGTTGTTTGTTTTATTGCCGTTTGTATTATTGCTTTTGTTTGTTTTATTGCTGTTGTGTGTGTCATCGCTGTTGTTTGTGTTATTGCTGTTGTTTGTGTTATTGCCGTTGTTTGTGTTATTGCTGTTGTTTGTGTTATTGTTGCTTGAAAGGCGATGAACCATCAGTCTGCATAAAAAAATCCAGATCTGCAAAACATATGTGCACGCAGGACTCATGTGTTTCGACAAGATCAAAGTCCATTAATGGACGAACAACCATAACTTTTCACTGGAGTTTACAGCCGATGAATTCTAAGAAGAAGCAGAAGAAGAAGAAGAAGAAGAAGAAGAAGAAGAAGAAGAAGAAGAAGAAGAAGAAGAAGAAGAAGAAGAAGAAGAAGAAGAAGAAGAAGAAGAAGAAGAAGAAGAAGAAGAAGAAGAAGAAGAAGAAGAAGAAGAAGAAGAAGAAGAAGAAGAAGAAGAAGAAGAAGAATAAAAAGAAGAAGAAGAAGCAGACGTGATCAGCTGGTTATTTTCATTTTCAGCATTCTTCTTCTTCCTCTTATGCCTTTCTATCCCCCAATGGAGCATAGGCCCTCAACCAACTCACACTAAGTCGTTCTATCCTTCGCCATTGCATGGAGCTCTCCCCATGTCCTCCCCATCTTTCTAACTTCATTCTCTAGCTCTCTTCTCCGTGTGTTTTTTGCCTTCCCTTATTCCTATGCCTCTGTGGGTTCAAATGCAAAGTCATTCTAGTTATGCTGTTCTGCTGTTTTCTCAGTGTGTGTCCTATCCAACGCCAGCGTCTTTTCCTCACCCCCTGGTCCACCGGAGCCTGTTTAGTTTTCTCCCAAAGCTCTTTATTAGTTATTCTATCATACCATTTAATTCCTTCTATTCTGCACAGGCACCAGCTATTGAATGTTTGTAGTTTATTAGTAATTGCCTTAGTTGTTCTCCATGTTTCCGCCCCATACAAAAGTACTGATTTGACATTAGAATTTAAAATTTTTAGTTTAGTATTTCTTTTAATTTGCTTTAACCTCCACAAATTCCTTAGTGCTTTGAAAGCTCCTCTTGCCTTTTGTATTCTTATTTTAATATCTCTCTCAGTTCCTCCATCTTTATCTACATTACTGCATAAATAGGTGTACGACTCCACGTCTTGGAGTGGGGTGCCATTAAGAGAAACCACATTACTATTTGCCTGATTTCTTTTCATTATCTGTGTCTTTCCTTTATGGATTTTCAGACCAAGCTGCTGTGATCTCGCATCTAGTATATTTAATTTTCCTTGCATCTGATTCCGTGATGGGACAGAAGAGAAATATCATCAGCGAAGTCAGATCATCAAGCTGTTTTGAAGGGGTCTACTGAATTCTATTCTTGGTGTTAGCAGTTACTGTTGTCATAGTCCAGTCTATAGCCAATAAAAATAAGAGAGGCGACAAAAGACATCCCTGTCGCACACCTGTTTTTATTTCAAATGTATCTGTTAGCTTTCCCTCATGAAGAACTCGACATTTCATGACTTTATATGTTGCCTTTACTAAGTTAATAATATTCTGTGGGATTCCGTAGTGCCTCATCAATTTCCAGAGAGATTCCCTATCAATGCTGTCAAATGCTTTTTCGTAGTCTATAAATCAAATGTAAAGTGGTGAGTTCAGTTCAATGCTTTGCTCTATTATAATACGTAATGTGGATATCTGGTCAGTACAGGATCAGTTTGACCGAAAACCTGCCTATTCATCTCTTAGCTTTTTATCAATAGCATCGTTCAATCTTTCAAAAACAATTCTACTTAATATTTTTCCAGGAACTGACAACAACATAGTTCCCCTATAGATTTCACACTCCTGTAGATCACCTTTTTGGGCAGTTTCACAAGATATCCTTCTCTCCCAGTCTGCTGGTATTTCTTCAGTCTCCCAGACTTTACTGAATAATATATGTAGCAATTCTGTTGATGTGTTTATGTTGGTCCTGATGGCTTCAGCTGGGATACCATCTGGGCCTGTCGCCTTTCCTTCCTTAAGAAGATTGATAGCTTTTCTAATTTCCTCTTTGGATGGTATCTCACAGTTGATATCCAATTCCATTTCTAAAGGCTGGATATCTGGGGGAACCTCTGGACCTGGTCTATTTAGAAGCATTTCGAAATATTCAACCCATCTTTCATTTGATCTTTAGTGTTAGTAAGTACCTTTCCTTGACTATTTTTGATTGATCCAGTTGGCTGACTAAATTTACCTACTAATTTTCTTATGTTACTGTAAAGTTCTCTGAGGTTTCCTTTCGCTGCTGCTGTCTCCGCTTCTTGTGCTAGATCATTTAGATATTTCACTTTATCTGCCCTTATATGCCTCCTAACTTCATTTTTGGCTTCTGTGTATTTATCCTGAGCTCTAGCTTTAGCAGCTCTAGTTTTGCTGTTGTTTCAGTCTGCCTTTTTACTTTTCCTATCTTCAATCAGTTAAATGGTTCCTGGTGTTATCCACGCTTTATGTTTCCTTTCTTTCTTGCCAAGAACTTCTACGCAAGATTCATTCCAGATTCCTTTGATCTGATCCCAGCAGACTTCTGTGCTGACATCTTCAGCTAACTGCTGCAACACCTGGTATTTGTTAGAGATTGTAACTGAAAACTGTTCCTTAACTTCTTTATCCCTGAGATAACCTACATTATATTGGTTTCTATGATTATAAGATGTAATATATCTTTTTAGTTTCAACTTTATTTTACTTACCACCAGGAAATGGTCAGTAAATATATCGGCACCTCCGAAAGCCCTAACATCGTAAAAGGATGATCTAAAGTTGTTGTTAATACATAGGTGATCAATTTGATTTGTTGTCTTATTATCTGGTGATTCCCATGTTGCCTTGTGTATTCTTTTATGGGGAAAAATACTTCCACCAATAACATACTGGTTACCTGCACAAAAATTTGTGAACAATTCTCCATTTTAATTCACTACTCCTAGACCATGTCTTCCCATAATTTATAAACCTGTATTATAAATTATTATAAAATAATATGTGTTGTCTTATCCTATCTTAGCATTCAGGACACTCATCAACATTTTTTAATTGCCCTTTCTTTCATTATTTATAATATTTTGAAGCTGCATGTAAAATTCTTCCTTAACAGATGCATCTTTATCATTTGTTGGTGCGTAACACTGTGTTACCGACATGTTCACCTTCTGTTTCACTGTTCTAAAAGATGCTCTTATTATTCTTGGACTCACAGCTTCCCATTCTATAAGTGCCCTATCTGCTTCTTTCGATAGCATCAGGGCCACTCCTCTGTGTGGCGAATTTCCCTCTGTGTGTCCTGAGAACAAAATAGTTTCTCCTGAATTTACAATACTTTTCCCAGCCCCAGTCCATCTAGTTTCACATAACCCTAAAATACTAATTCTAAAATGTTTCATTTCCTTTGCTATTTCCATTGTTCTCCTTATATCACAGAGAGTTCTAACATTCCAGGTGCCAATTCCTCAGGTTTTCCTAGCTGTAGTCGACGATCCGGACTCCTTACGGCTTTCTCCACACCGTGTCATACTTCTTCTATTTGAAGAGCCTTCCCTCATCTTGGTTGGCTGGATTTTACTTGCTACTCTTTTTGACTTATCCATGGTTGGTTGGTTTTTGTGGCTATGGTTTTTACAGGTTGAGGTAGCCAACCTCAAGCCCAACCCTACCCTTAGTCGCCTCTTACGACATGCCTGGTAGGGTGCAGTGTCATATTCTTTGCTTCCCGTGAGGGTCCCGGTGTTGTAAATTCCGAGGAAAAGTTCAAATTGCTAGTCACCTTCTTGACTGCGATCTGGTTATTGGTCTTGAGTTGATTTTGAAACAGTTAAACTGATAAAGCAATGATCACTATGTCTCTGGTGCAAATATGTTCAGGTGGCATTCACGACTAAAAATGGTTGTGGGAACGATTTAATGTGAATCTAGGCCGAGGCGTTCAATTGCTGTTTTTACTGATGAACTCGTTACCAAAGTCAGAGAGCGAATACAAGAAGATCAGTGTTTGCCAGTGAGGATGAGGGAAAATGAATTTTACGTTGAATTTCATTAACACTGATCCTCATAAACCTTTCTCATGAATCCACCTGTCTGGGGAGCACTTTCCAGAGTTTAAAACAGATTTTAATTTCTCTTTTCTTTATACGTAACGGTGCAACCTTTACTAGCTAAACAGAATGGCGGGTTGCTTTGTCGTCTGTTGACCGGACTGTGTTAAAATATGGCCAAATCATAGATAGATAATGCCTGTTTAAATGGCATGCTTTGCTTCATCAATAACCTTTTTTCTTATTATTTAATTGCCAGACTTTGTATAATGCACACACACACACACACACACACACAAAAAGTACTCAAGAAAAGCCCCACATCTCCCTGAACATTTTCAGTTTCGTAGAAAATAATTGTTCACTGAAAAGACTGCATACCCCTGGGTGTAACAGTTGCAGCTGCTAGATAAGAAAACTAGGCCGGAGTCTCACGTAACCACATGGACCAGAATGGGAGTTAGTCTGAAACACGTGCAGACATACTCAGAATGAGATCGGACTACTAGTGGTCATGTCAGATGTGCGATGTGCGATATGCGATGCCGACAATCTTTAAAATAAACAATGAACAATTAACTTTGATGGAGTAACAGGGGGGGGGAGGAGAAAGAGGAGAAGGAGGATAGGAAAACGGAAAAAAAAAAGAAAAAGAGAAAGAAGAATATAAATATAACAAATGGGAAGAGGACAAGGGAGAAAACAAAGTAGTGAACGGGGTACAAATAAACCAGGAGGTGAAAGAAAAAATGTCCCCTTCCAAGATTGAAACAAGTAGGATTAACATCCCGTGCATGAGAATCCTACATACAGGAATCCGGGTAAGTCCCGTTCACACGTGAAGTTACGTAGTCACCAAGTAACTCGAGATCTGGACCAGCAAGGAATGGATGGGGATACGGACGAGACACAGCAGAGGGTTTTGATAATAATTGTATCTATCTATCTATCTATCTATCTATCTATCTATCTATCTATCTATCTATCTATCTATCTATCTATCTATCTATCTATCTATCTATCTATCTATCTATCTATCTATCTATCTATCTATCTATCTATCTATCTATCTATCTATCTATCTATCTATCCATATCTATCTATCTATCTATCTATCTATCTATCTATCTATCTATCTATCTATCTATCTATCTATCTATCTATCTATCTATCTATCTATCTATCTATCTATCTATCTATCTATCTATCTATCTATCTATCTATCTATCTATCTATCTATCTATCTATCTATCTATCTATCTATCTATCTATCTATCTATCTATCTATCTATCTATCTATCTATCTAGCTATCTATCTATCTATCTATCTATCTATCTATCTATCTATCTATCTATCTATCTATCTATCTATCTATCTATCTATCTATCTATCTATCTATCTATCTATCTATCTATCTATCTATCTGTCTGTCTATCTATCTACCTGTCTGTCTGTCTGTCTGTCTGTCTGTCTGTCTGTCTGTCTGTCTGTCTGTCTGTCTGTCAGGCGTGTCAGGTCTACGGTTTGTTGCCGGGAGTGTTCTAATACTGGTTCGCATTCTTTTATTGTCAGCAAGTGTTCGTCCATCTATTTTTGACTTCGCCTTCTCTTTTTGTCTCTTTTCTCTCATTGTCACTTGACAGCTTGGTTCCGCTCATTCAGTTTTTGTTTTTTTATCTATTAACCACAGTCTAATACGTTCGGAATTGGTGACCGCTTTTTTCACACCTCTCATTTCACTTGTCTTCAGTTTCCGCTCTTGTTCTTTTATTATTAACCATGTTAGGAATTGGTAACACGCTGTCATTGCTGATGATCATAATTTAATGTGTCCGTCAGTGATAATGATGATGAGAATGATGACGACAGATAGGCAGAAGAAAGTTATCAACACTTTTCAGGCGGCGTTGACATTAAAAACACCCTCCCCCCTCTTTTTTTCCAACCTAAACGTGGTGTCGTGACATTTGACAAACTTGTCAATGCAGTTGTCAAGAGAAATAACAGATAAAACCGCTGTCATTCAAATGACGTGAATAATTAATGACATCAGAATACCGCTGGTCAATTATTCACATGTTAACTCCCAACATTAAGTGAAATCAATACACTGATGCCTCAGGATGTCAACCATTTTCTTACGTGGGTCGGCTGCTGAAGTTTTTTTTTTTTAAACTGTTCTTTCTCTTTTACTGCCAACCAGCTCAACCAACTACTACAAAAATGTCAGTCCCCAAACAACAAGTCTTCATACATCTAAACAATCAAGGGGATGACGTTATGAAAAGGCTATACGACCGGCTCAAAACAGCAGTCAGCCAAACTTTCTAGGCCGCTTTGCCTATTATCAGGTTTAAAACTATCCCCGTGCTAACACCCTCGGTGAAACAACCAGTGTTGGCGTACGCCAAATCAAATTGTATCAATCAATTAAAATGTAGCTGTGAAGCTGCTTGTGTGGGCAGAACAGATCGACGCCTGGAGAAACGAATCCCTGAGCACATTCTAGTATGGGTGGAAAAAGCCATGCAAAATAATTTTCAAAATGAGAATACTAGCTGCAAAGTTTACCCCTCTGCAATAGCACTGCATCTTCTAAAATCCTGACACGTGGTGACTAAAGACAAATCATTTCAAATCCTTTATTGTCAACCAATTGCAGAACGCTACGACTTCTCGAAAACTTGCGCGATCCGTGACCTGCGCCCGGAACTCTGTATTCAAAAAGACATGGTTCTTTCTTTACGGCTGCCCTGGTAATAACAGGCAGCCATGTTTGATCGTTGTTGAAATTGTACTTCAGTTACAAAGGATTCACTTGTTTGCTTTGTTTATGTAATTGTTACTGTAGTATGCACCTGACGAGATACAGCGATATATACCAGGCAATAAATTGTGCAATCAATTGTTTATGTCTTCTTTGTTCAAACTTTCTCTTTAACTCGTATATTTGGTTCATTGTAGATTTATGTATGTGATGATAAAGTCTTTCCAGCTGCAACGCTTACTTCTGGTGTTTGTGATGTTGTAAAGCTGACTGGTTTTTACTTTTCGTTTGGTCTGATACCTTGTCATGACTCTTTCATGACTCAGTCTTTGTTCATTTGTGATGTGTGTGTGTTTTTTTAAAGTGGGTTCTACACTCCTTAATGTTATTCTTATGCCACCCCCCCCCCCCCACCACCAAACCCCTCCCTGGTGGTACTTCCTGTGGGAGTAATATTTTTAGTACTACTATAAGAAACATTTGCGGTGAGTCACCGGCACCTTTTGTCAACACTTTGTGGTCAGTAGGGGCAGTTTTTTTTTCCTAGACAAAACACAACACCTGTGCATTGATCTGTTAGTTAGTTTGTCTGTTAGTCAGTGAGTAGGCACGTTAATCAGAAACTTAGTTGATAATGTAGTCAATTAGTAGGCAAACCAGCAAATTAGATGGGTAGTTAGTTATCTGGCAGGTTAGTTAACAAGTGATTACGTTGATTAGTTAGTTTGATAAAGTAGTTAATTTTTTCTAGAGTTAGTAACTGAAAAGTCAGTTAATAAGTGACTGGGAGCCGCCTTGGTGTAACGGCTAGTGGCACGTCTGCGTATTCAGTGCTGGTACCAGGTAAAAGTCATGGGAAGTAAAGGCAGCTGACGCGATGCTGATCCCATCACCCATTGAGTGCCGATTGGTCAATAAAAATAGGTCCAGCCCTATGTGCTCAATACACGTGAATGTGTGGAAAAGGGATCTTGAGTTTTACTTAACGAGAGAGTGAGTGAGTTAGCAAGTTGACTGGCTATTCTTGCTGCGAATCGAACTGTTCAGTCATCACGTGCAGGGATGTCTTAACACAGGAGCCAACTGGACAGCTGCCTGAAGGCCCCAAACTAATCTATGAAGGTCAAGTGACTTGCGATAAAAGAAGTTCTTAGTAATTTCTTACTGTGTTTTTTTTCGTTTAAGTCCCAGTAAAAAAAATGTTTTTAATATTATTGACTACTCACATCTCCTTTCGGAAGTCGCAATTTTGGAGCGGCTGGACGCTCGCTGTGGATCGGAAGGTTATGGGTTCGCTCCCTGGCGAAGCCGGACTTTTTAAAAAAATGACTTTGGCTCCCAGGTTGACCTAGCCTTGAGTGGGTACCGGGTGCAGTCCCAGGAAGAACAGGCGGCCGGCGTGATACTGACCACATCAACCACTTTGTGCCGATTGCTCTATTAAAAAATAGGTCTAGCCCTATATGCCCTTTACGCCTAAAGGTGTGGGAAAAGGTCCTTTTCTTGTTTTACACTTCTCATTTCTGTGACTGGTTGTCGTAGGGGTCGTATTATACTGGTTTGACCCCATGAAGCCGTTAAAACGGCCCTGATTGCAATGTGCTCAGTGCCCTGTGAAGTATTTTCGCAGTTTGGACTAAACTCGGTGTTGGTTCTGTGTAGGTAAAATACGTCGTGTTGCTGGACGCTTACCAAGTGTGACACCCCCGCAACATAGGACGCGCCCTGCAACACAACCAGGCATGAATGGCAAGGGAAGTCACTCTCTTTCTGGACATGACTTCTTTACTGGAACCATAGTATTTTATGGTGTAATAGTAATTTAAACAAAAATATCATCTTCACCTATCCGAGTTATAATTAGGATACATAGAGTTTTTCTCCATTTATGCTTATCAATTATTGTTGTGAAGCCATCGTAATGTAGCAGCTAGATACTTGCCTGCGGATCGGGAGGTCGTCAGTTCGGACTTTTTTTTTCATAAATGATCTCGGCTCCCATGACCAGCCGGTCTTGAGCGGGTACCAGGTGTAGAATGGGAAGTAACGGCGACCGGCGTGATGTTGACCACATCACCCACCGAGTGTCGATTGTTCTATATGCAAAATACGCTATAAGGCGTTAAAAGGGTCCTTCACTATTGTGTAATAATAGTATCATATTGTACGAGTATAGATCGTTATGTTTGATATAGTTTAGGTGTACTTTCAAACAGTTATAGCAAGTATATTGTGTAGTTTATCTTTGCGGATATTGAAAGCGCTCTGTAATACCATTGATCTGTCTTAAGATATATTGACTCTTATTGCAATCTTTTTTTTTTTTTTATTGGGTGTACTGTTTAATCCTTCCTTGAAGTTTAAAACTGGGCAAACATATAAATCAAGTGTGTGTTTTTTTTTTTTTTTTTTTTGTCATTGAAGCAACAGATATTTTAAAAAAATGAACCCATCCGTGGAGATTTGAACTGACTACCACAGGGTATCAAAAGAGTGCTAGCCATTTCTCCACCAAGTTGGGAACTGAGGCAGTTATAAAATATAGGGCTGTACAAAAGTTTGGATGTGGGAATTTATTTTATCACCCAGCGGAGCGCTCCGTGTGTACATCGGTGGGTTTAATAATACATGACATAGATAAATACTCGTGGTTTTATCAGCTGGTTTGTTAGGCGATTGGAGATGGCGGGTAGTGTTGTGTTGGTGGTTGTAGCTTGGCGTGCTCGTGTTTGTATTTTTCAAAGAGAGAGAGGGAGGGATAATATAAACAGGAGAAGGGAGACGGGAAGAGGGAGGGATAGATAAATAAAGGGGAAGGAGGGAATGCACAAGGAGAGAGGGGGAAGAAGGGAATAGGTAAAGAGAGAAGGAAGGAGGGAATGGGCAAAGACAGAGGAAGAGGGAATGAGCAAGAAAAGAGCGCAACGGGAGGGGATAAAGAGGGAGACTGTGGTCGGGGGCGTGGGGGGATTGGGGGGGGGGGGAGTTAATAATAATAATAATAATAATAATAATAATAATAATAATAATAATAATAATAATAGAAGGCAGGAGCGAATACAATTTTATATTTTATAATTATATTTTATCTTCTAAAAACTCGACTTCACATTGCCCTATTTTTTTTTTATTTTTTTTTTAATATTTTCAATCATTGGACCTTTCTGTTTAAATTAACCCTATATGTATATCTGAGGTTTCCTACTGGGGAAAAAAAAGTTTAATCAGAAGGAAATATTGTTTCGTTGTCTGACAAAACCTACAGACATTCTGATTCTGATTAATGGTTTATATTTTATTTTTTAATATGTTTGTGTTGAGGTTTGATCTGCAAAGAAAAACAATCTCTCTCGGGATTACACTTCTCATGCAGGTACCTTTTGTACTTTCATCGTGTGCATAAATAACTCCTAGCTTTACTTTGATCTTGTAAACTTTGGCTTTTCATTTCTGGGATGCGTAATTGTGTTTCCAGGATCAGAGGAAGGTGAGAAGTTGATGATGAGATTGCTTGAAAAATACCGTATCAGAGGTTGGAAGCTAGAGATGAGATTGCTAGAAAAGTACCGTATCAGAGGTTGGAAGTTAGAGTTGAGATTGCTAGAAAAGTACCGTATCAGAGGTTGGAAGCTAGAGATGAGATTGCTAGAAAAGTACCGTATCAGAGGTTGGAAGTTAGAGATGAGATTGCTAGAAAAGTACCGTATCAGAGGTTGGAAGCTAGAGATGAGATTGCTAGAAAAGTACCGTATCAGAGGTTGGAAGTTAGAGATGAGATTGCTAGAAAAGTACCGTATCAGAGGTTGGAAGTTAGAGATGAGATTCCTAGAAAAGTACCGTATCGGAGGTTGGAAGTTAGAGAGGAGATTTGCTAAAAAAGTACCGTATCGGAGGTTGGAAGTTAGAGATGACATTGCTAGAAAACTACTGTATCGGTATTATCTGTAACCCAGTCACCTTTTAGTGTAAATTTTTGACATTTGCCTGCAGCCTGTTAATTATCATTTCCTTGTCGGAACATAATTATAATGTAAACAAACATCTATGTTTTATTTTACCATATTTCTAGTATATGGGGGGGGGGGGGGGGGGGGACAGACACCGATTCAAATCTTATAGTTAGTATTTTTGCAGTTAAAGCTTGAGGCGAAACATCAAATTTCCAATGTTTGTGACTTAGGAGCGCTTATTTTGATTAGTAAAGTGGATACGTTATGCACTGCCATAATGCTTGTTGGTCAATTCATAAAAAGTAAATTATTTGTGCCAATTCCTGTACTTTTTTTTTTTTTTTTATTTAGGGATAAAAAAAGTTATTAGCCCTACAACGATCAAAGAAGAAATTCGTCGCGGTTAGAAAACAGCAGTACCTCCAAAAAAAAAAAAAAAAAGCTCTTCCGAGAATATACAGTATTGTCTTTAGAATAGGGAATCTTGCTACTTAGGTACCCTGATAACATCAGATGGAAGATGTATTAAAGAAGTTAAATCCTTATCAAAAGAAAAAAGAGAATGATCAAATCAATCAGAATGCCACCGAAACTGGCACAAGACGATTACCATATTATGGACAGACCAGAGCAAGACATTATCCTTCGCCTTAGAACAGGGCATAATCGACTTCGCTGCCACATGTACAACAAATTTAAGATTGGCCAATCAGCCTTGTGTATTTGTGGACTGGCACCTGAGACAACAGATCACATCCTTCAAGACTGTCCCAGATTCAACGCTTTCAAGCAAAACCTTTGGCCAAAAGAGTCACTTGTGGAAGTCAAACTTTACGGGCCGCTTAGTGAATTACAAAAGACGGTGAAATTCATACTAGAGACTGCATTGCAGTTATAGATAATTTATTTCATGCGAATGAAAGAAGAAGAAGAAGAAGTTAAATTTAGAATAGCTTAGGCAAAGATCTATTATACCGAGTACACGTTCCTTCTCGAGTCAGCGGTGTTTTTGGTCATACCCGTGCTTTCAGCTCAGGCTGCTGTTTCCCGAGTACTGCAGTTATTCAATATCTTCACTTTGTGAACCTAGGTCACTGCGTCTCCCTCCACTGAACCTGTACTGGCTGATCGCGCTACCAACAAAGACATCCAGTTTCTGGAAACCTCATCGACGTAAGCAATCAACTCGGGTAATCTTTAAATAACAGCCCTCGACCGCTGTCTCCAGACGGAACGCCTACTCGGCATAACAGATCTTTTTGAGAATGTCATTCATCTTTATATGACGGAGCGTCTCCTGGCACACTCATTTTTGGCATTCTCCTATGGGACTTTTATTAATAGCTTATACTCATTTCCTTATATGGGCTGGGAAATGAAAGATGGGCAAACAGAAACGTGTCTCTGCCGTCAAGAATCACACCAGGGACTCGACAGGCGTTCCGGTGACATCGTTAACAGTTTCATCAGGTTTGAAATCTCTAGAGACTGAGCTAATATTTGCATATCGTAGCGGGGATGTTGGTGTTTCTTGTGATTGTATTGTACATTAAGGGGCTTAATCAAATGAATTGTCAAGTTCTGACGATGACGATAAAGTTGGGATTTGATTATGTGGAAGTTAACCAAATCATGGATGAATACACAATGACATGTGGGGATACAAAAATATGCTTTACTGTATGTGATAATAAAACATCGATATAGTGATGCGTAATTAAGTTATCTCGCATACAATACAATTCACAAGAGGCATTGCCTAATGAAGGGGCATAACAAGTACAGTGCTACCACCACCACCTCCATCATCACTACCACCACCACCACCACCACCACCACCACCACCATCACCATCACCATCACCACCACCACCACCATCACCATCACCATCACCATCACCATCACCACCACCACCACCATCATCACCATCACCATCATCATCATCATCATCATCATCATCATCATCATCATCATCATCATCATCATCATCATCATCATCATCATCATCATCATCATCATCATCATCACCATCACCATCATCATCATCATCACCATCACCATCACCACCATCATCATCACCATCATCATCATCATCATCATCATCATCATCATCATCATCATCATCATCATCATCATCATCATCATCATCATCATCATCATCATCAGCATCAGCATCAGCATCAGCATCATCATCATCAGTGTTTTGAGAAGAAAATAATTGTCACTTTTAGCCAGCAACCCCAACGAGAGGAGGGGAAAGGGGGGGGGTTTAGGTTATAATTGTGACTAGGTAAATAAATGGTTTAACTTTGCAGGCCACCAAGAGAAGCGTTGATGTCATCAAAAGAGACAGATCTAAATAATGTCTTGACCGGCAACGAATTCGTCTACCGGCGAGCCGATTGGCGACCCGGTCGCCAGTGTTCAGTGGTACCTCGAGTCATGAACGCCTCTTGGTCACGAACCTATTGGCCTAGGATGACAATTTCCGAGCAAATTTTGACGCGTCCCGCGTACAATACATAGACTCAATCACGCAGACATATAGATTTAGCGCCATGCTTCCGGCAAGCAAACATCATCAGTTAGCTACTTGTATTAGGCAGCGATGAATATTCTTTTTGTTGCAATGTTCATGATTTGTCCAATAAAAAAGCCCTTCTTGTGGCTCCCAAGAAAGTAAACAGTATTAGTAACAGTGGTGCAAAGAGAAACAGCAGAAACCAAGAAGGGACAAACATTCCTAAACATGAAAATGGTTACTGATTTTTCTGATTCCGACAAGCGATCTCGCCTTCTCGAGCCTAAAGCGCAGGGGGGCATATGATGCTTCGATCATATCTAATTAGAAGAGTCGACACTTGATAGGGGATGCGGTCAGCATTACGCCGGCCTTCTTTACTTCCCAAGATTCATCCTGGTACCTTTTTTATGCTTGGTCGACCTGGGACATCACACAAGCAATAAACACCCGGGACACAAAGTGCCACCACGCGGATGAGGAGCATCCGTGGAGAGGTCCATGAAACCCTGTTCAGCCGTTAGCTATATTTAGGGCTTCCAGCAAAAGCATCCCACATAGAGTGACGAGATATACACTATACACTACTAAGGTTTCTGAGAGGGAAAAAATCGAACTTGTTGAGGACTTCAATACACCATATTCGAGCCTGCGGGCGAGCGTCTAGTCGCTACACCGAGAAGGCCTCCTGGCTACATAACTTAGCATAAACAAAGAGGCAATCAAGATATTAAGAGAAGTTGCCCTTCCATATATTACCAGAAATGATCCTTCTATGTATTAAGAGAAGTTGCCCTTCCATATATTACCAGAAATTATCCTTCTATATATTAGGAGGAGTTGCCCTTCAATATATTAACAGAATTTACCCTTCTATATATTAAAAGAAGTTGCCCTTCCATATATTACCAGAAATTATCCTTATATGTTTTAAGAGGAGCTGCCCTTCAATATATTAACAGAATTTACCCTTCTATATATTAAGAGAAGTTGCCCTTCCATATATTACCAGAAATTATCCTTCTATGTATTAAGAGGAGCTGCCCTTCAATATATTAACAGAATTTACCCTTCTATATATTAAGAGAAGTCGCCCTTCCATCAGAACACCGTAAAAAGACGTTATGGACTTTTACTGGCAAATATGTAGTCACTTCATAGTTAGAGCCTATTTGTGTATGTGTACTGTGTTGTCCTTTATGTGCTGATGAAGGCTAATCGCCGCAACGTCCTTTGTTTGTTTATTGTGATCGATTTTGTAAAGCTAACATAAACTAATTGTTGTTTCTTACCAACTTTGTCTCTTCCCTATAATTTTCTAGTCCTTATAAAAAAATGGACTTTTACAGGAGTCACTCCTACGGGGATGTCTGAAAGCAAATCACGAAGAAGAATAATAAATTGAAAAATGACTACTTGAAAAGTTGGTCATATTTCTATATTCAGAAATTACCAGGGAATAAAGAGAATTTCCAACGCGTGTGCTTGGAGTAAACTCCCCTGACAATGGGAGCTAGTCCATGGGCGTGACCGACTCGTTTCTTGGCTATCCATATTCAATCTTCCGAGCTGTCAAAGACCCTGACAGCGTTGTTAATGAAGTCCCATATGGCCACAGCAGGGCCGAGGGGCCGACTATGGGAATATATTACATTTGATCTACATTTGAAAAGATCAGAATCTTCAGATAGTAACTTTGTGTTAATGACGTAAACGTGTTTCTCTAACAGCGGCGATGGAGTCAGTTCAAGATGTACCTTTCATCATCATCATTATCAGCATCATCGTACAGTGCTGTTATACCCAATACAGGACTCACTGTCTTATAATCCACTTGGTTCCGTCCGTGTGATCTTTCAGATTGAATGGATGAAATCTAGTCCAGCACCTTTGGCTTCTCCCAGCAAAGGTTCCTTTCAAGATTTATCTTGGACGTCATGATGTGCCTTAAGCTTGCAATATTTATAGTTATACATTTTTTGGGTATATCTACCTAAAAAAATTGTTATAAAGACGAGATGATCGTCTACTTTGCGACATGTATGATTTTTATTTAACATCCTAAACGGCTTGTAATTTCCCACACGACAGTCTGTTCCCTGCCACGTGTACAGAGCCAAATACCAACGGTGCATTTGTAAATTCATGCCGTTGTGGTTTTGATAATTTCTCGGTAATTACTTATTCCGGGAATTGGATTTTTCCATCCTCCATGGTCCATTTGTTTTTAAATTTCAACCTTATTGTTTCATTCAAAATAATATTTAGACTGTCGTTTCCTGAGTTATAATTCTAGTTAGGTAACAAAACAAGTTTTACACTACTGAAGTGAATTAATCTAACTTTCGGAGAATAAAAAAAACACACACACACACACAAACGTATAGTTATCCGACGGCGCGTTTTTATTAGTTTTCACATAAACTATCGTACTTTGATATGTGAAAAGCACACTCAAATGTTGTTTAACGTGTCCAATGGACATGTAGGCGTTAATTGCATGGGTTTTTATAATCGTTACATAGCAGTGGTCAGTTTTATATGAGACCATATTTGTGAACATAGCTCATGATGCGCGCACGAGAAAGCAACACAATTTAGGGTGAGTGCTATTCACTGCCTGCACAACTGAAACCTTATAAAAGGATAACGCTACACCAAAACATCCAGTTCATTTTCAAGCAGTCATGAATGGTGCCTCTATCGATAAATTTAAGGAATCTTGCTATTGGCCGATTGAAGGTAGGAGAAAGTCAGTCAGGTTGCCATGCATCTAAACACGCATCAGAGTGTCAGCAGTCGACTTTGGCACCGGTTCAGTTGATGACCAACATCGTAGTGAACGAATACAGCAGTAGAGAATCGCTTTATTCGGCTTCGTTACCTCTGAGGCAGGTTTCTTAACTAGGCAAGCATGTGTCTGATCAAACTGTTCGAAAGAGATTGCACAACGGTGGTATTTGGGCACGACGACTACACCGAGAACCTGTCCTTACGCGTTGCCACAGCCATAAATCGATCTCTTTGGACATCCAGCATCGTTACTGTGTAGGCGACAATCAGTGGAGACGTTTCTGGCTCGGGGACGATTCTTGCTTTTTGTTGCATTGTCAAGATAGACGTTGTAGGGTCTGCCGTAGACGAAATGAATGTTTAGCCCCAAATTGTGTCGATGAAGCTCTGCTGCATAGTGGTGGAGGTGTAATGGTGTGGGGAATGATCAGTTACAAACGGAAGGGGTCAATTGGCACACATTGGAGGAATGCGCAACGACGCGTCAACGAAATTCCTCGGGCACATTTCTGTCAATATGGATTCTAAATGATATCTTTTTTTTCAACAGGACAATGCCAAACACAATTGTAGGAGGTTGACCACACAGTTTCTGGCTGTATTTAAATCCTTCTCTGTCCATCCCTGTCTGCAGACACGAGTCCGGTTGAGCACCTGGAGAATGAACTGAGACGTTGCTCCAGCCAATGGTTGTGATCTGTTCCAGACATTCTAGGAAGAGCGGGCATCCGTCTCACAGGCCCACATCAGACATGTGATCACAGTCATGCCTAGGAGATGCCAAGTCACTGATCCATGCAAGAGGAGGCCACACTATATCCTAACGGGAATAGCCGTACACTTAAAATTATCGTGACCAAAATGATGAAAAATTGAAACCCTAAAGCATTCTTGTCTAAAACTTAGTAATTTTTGCATTACAAAGATACAGAATGTCAAAATTGGGAGCATGTATGTTTCATTTAGTAGCTATGCGTTTCTTTCTTTACTTTTTTTTTGGGGGGGGGGGGGGGGGGGGGGGGGGGGGGGGGGGGGGGGGGGGGGGGGGGGGGGGGGGGGGGGGGGGGGGGGGGGGGGGGGGGGGGGGGGGGAAGAGAGAAACAGTTCTAAATCACATAAGTTACGCATTTACCACTTGTCACGAAAAACGATCTAGCGGACTGATTTTGTTTAGCGTTGCGACATTATCAGTGCAACCATTGTGGTCTTTTTTACAATTCACTTTAAACACAAGAAAGGTGTGTTTTTATGAAAGGTCGGTTGGTTATATTTGAATATTGTGCTGTATAACTTTAAAATCGCAATCCAGCAAGGATCACCGTATATTTATATAGCGCCAATAAACTAGAGAAAGACTCTGTGGCCAAGTGGTCAAGCTGTTTGCCTCGCGCCTTGAAACACGGGTTCATTTCACGGCTGCACCCTTTAGTTTACAAGTGCAATTTTTACGGAGATCCCTGGAGATCGTCGTCGGAGCTACAGAACCAAATAGGGTAAAACCTGTTGCAATTAAGTTAATCCTCCCCCACACTACCCTATAATATATACAAATGCATTTTAATTACTTGCTTCCTCGTGTGGGTTCCGGGGTCCTGTTGTATGGAAAAACCAGAATAGACTCTCTGCCTGCCCAAAAGCATGTCGTAAGAATCGACTAAAATTAGGAGCTTTCTTCTGAGTCGGAGTGCCTCTGCCTGAGATGCAAGGAACCAGCAGTCTGCATAAAATGAGTCAGATCTGTAAAACGGATGCACGCGCAACACTAAGGTTCAGGAACAGGATTGCAGTCCGAAAGTAGGGTGAACAATCAGAACTTTCCGCCAGAGTTAACAGCTGGTGAACGCAAAGAAGAAAGAAGAAGTATTACTTGCTTTGCGGAAAAAATGTCTGACATAATTAAGAGTGAGCGAAATTTTAATATATAATTTCACACATTTATATTCCACTACAGCTTGGAATGTCGGCGTCTGTGGCCTAGGCTTTGCGAACGCGTTTCGTAATGTCAGAGTGCCAGGTTCGATGCCAGCTGCGGACGATTTGTCTTATGTTAGTTTCGACAGTGGTACCGAGAGCTGACTGCTCAGTAAGTAATGGCAAATTACTGAAAACCCAAATTTGCCAAGAAAAACCACAACAGAAAAATGCTGGGATTGGTTCTGCAACGTCCTGTAATGGAAATGCAACTAACTTTAACAGCTAGGAATATATCCTAGGCACAAAACAACCGATCCACCAAGGGCATGAAAAGGATCCCTTATTTTCTATGTTTCATGTTCTTTTTCTTACAGTCCACTGCCGGGTGGCGTTAGTAGTCACGTCCATCCGTAAGCTTCCGTCTCGTGTAGTTTCAATCAGTTCTGACATAGGTGATCTTCCATGCCGTGTGGCGTTGGTAGTCACTTCCATCCGTGAGCTTCCGTCTCGTGTAGTTTCAATCAGTTCTGACGTAGGTGATCTTCCATGCCGCGTGGCGTTGGTAGTCACGTCCATCTGTAAGCTTCTGTCTCGTGTAGTTTCAATCAGTTCTGACATAGGTGATCTTCCATGCCGTGTGGCGTTGGTAGTCACGTCCATCCGTGAGCTTCCGTCTCGTGTAGTTTCAATCAGTTCTGACGTAGTTGATCTTCCATGCCGCGTGGCTTTGGTGGTCACGTCCATCCGTAAGCTTCTGTCTCGTGTAGTTTCAATCAGTTCTGACATAGGTGATCTTCCATGCCGCGTGGCTTTGGTGGTCACGTCCATCCGTAAGCTTCCGTCTCGTGTAGTTTCAATCAGTTCTGACGTAGGTGATCTTCCATGCCGCGTGGCGTTGGTAGTCACGTCCATCCGTAAGCTTCTGTCTCGTGTAGTTTCAATCAGTTCTGACATAGGTGATCTTCCATGCCGTGTGGCGTTGGTAGTCACGTCCATCCGTGAGCTTCCGTCTCGTGTAGTTTCAATCAGTTCTGACGTAGTTGATCTTCCATGCCGCGTGGCTTTGGTGGTCACGTCCATCCGTAAGCTTCTGTCTCGTGTAGTTTCAATCAGTTCTGACATAGGTGATCTTCCATGCCGCGTGGCTTTGGTGGTCACGTCCATCCGTAAGCTTCCGTCTCGTGTAGTTTCAATCAGTCCTGACGTAGTTGATCTTCCATGCCGCGTGGCTTTGGTGGTCACGTCCATCCGTAAGCTTCTGTCTCGTGTAGTTTCAATCAGTTCTGACATAGGTGATCTTCCATGCCGCGTGGCTTTGGTAGTCATGTCCATCCGTAAGCTTCTGTCTCGTGTAGTTTCAATCAGTTCTGACATAGGTGATCTTCCATGCCGCGTGGCTTTGGTAGTCATGTCCATCCGTAAGCTTCTGTCTCGTGTAGTTTCAATCAGTTCTGACATAGGTGATCTTCCATGCCGCGTGGCTTTGGTAGTCATGTCCATCCGTAAGCTTCTGTCTCGTGTAGTTTCAATCAGTTCTGACATAGGTGATCTTCCATGCCGCGTGGCTTTGGTAGTCACGTCCATCCGTGAGCTTCTGTCTCGTGTAGTTTCAATCAGTTCTGACATAGGTGATCTTCCAAGCCGTGTGGCGTTGGTAGTCACGTCCATCCGTGAGCTTCCGTCTCGTGTAGTTTCAATCAGTTCTGACATAGGTGATCTTCCATGCCGCGTGGCTTTGGTGGTCACGTCCATCCGTGAGCTTCCGTCTCGTGTAGTTTCAATCAGTTCTGACGTAGTTGATCTTCCATGCCGCGTGGCGTTGGTAGTTACGTCCATCCGTAAGCTTCCGTCTCGTGTAGTTTCAATCAGTTCTGACATAGGTGATCTTCCATGCCGCGTGGCTTTGGTGGTCACGTCCATCCGTAAGCTTCCGTCTCGTGTAGTTTCAATCAGTTCTGACGTAGTTGATCTTCCATGCCGCGTGGCTTTGGTGGTCACGTCCATCCGTAAGCTTCTGTCTCGTGTAGTTTCAATCAGTTCTGACATAGGTGATCTTCCATGCCGCGTGGCTTTGGTAGTCACGTCCATCCGTAAGCTTCTGTCTCGTGTAGTTTCAATCAGTTCTGACATAGGTGATCTTCCATGCTGTGTGGCTTTGGTAGTCACGTCCATCCGTGAGCTTCCGTCTCGTGTAGTTTCAATCAGTTCTGACGTAGTTGATCTTCCATGCCGCGTGGCTTTGGTGGTCACGTCCATCCGTAAGCTTCTGTCTCGTGTAGTTTCAATCAGTTCTGACATAGGTGATCTTCCATGCCGCGTGGCTTTGGTAGTCACGTCCATCCGTAAGCTTCCGTCTCGTGTAGTTTCAATCAGTTCTGACATAGTTGATCTTCCATGCTGTGTGGCTTTGGTGGTCACGTCCATCCGTGAGCTTCTGTCTCGTGTAGTTTCAATCAGTTCTGACGTAGTTGATCTTCCATGCCGCGTGGCTTTGGTGGTCACGTCCATCCGTAAGCTTCCGTCTCGTGTAGTTTCAATCAGTTCTGACGTAGTTGATCTTCCATGCCGCGTGGCTTTGGTGGTCACGTCCATCCGTAAGCTTCTGTCTCGTGTAGTTTCAATCAGTTCTGACATAGGTGATCTTCCATGCTGTGTGGCTTTGGTGGTCATGTCTATCCGTCACCTTCTGTTTCGGGTACTTTCAATCAGTCCCCACATAGGTGATCTTCCATGACATATGAATCAGACCTGTCAAGTTTGTGAGAACGCAACTCTCAGATTCTGGAACAGGAATAAAGCCTAGAAGTGGACGAAGAATAGTAGTAGTAGATTTTTACCCCACCAGGACATCACACAAGCGATAAACACCCGATAACACAAAGTGCCACCATGTGGATGAGGATCACCCGTGGAGAGGTCCCAGAAACCGAGTTCAGCCATTAGACCATATTTATGGCCGGGCTATATTGCGGCCCCTGGCAAGAGCCAGGGTGGGGCTTTAGAATAACGCAAAATTGCATCTCACAATGAGATGGCTGGATAATATTTGTGGACGAAGAACCAGAACTTTCCACAAGAGTTGACAGCGAAGGGGACGACGAGTGCTAAATAAATATAATAATGCATATGAAATAATATGGAATATATAAACAAAAACTCAACAACAACAAAAGATAAGGGAGAGGGAGCACTTAGAACCCATGCAGATCTTCTGCTCAGGCCACCCCCATTCGGCGAAAGAGGGGTTGGGGGGGGGGGGGGGGAACTTTCAGGTTCTGGCGCCAGTGCACTGAAGTGGCCTTTCTAAACCCAGTGTGGGTCTGTTGCTGGTGCGATTCATAAGAGAGATCCTTTGGGCAGACAATGCGCTCATGAAGGATCCCCCAGGGGAGACAATGCGCTCATGAAGGATCCCCCAGGGGAGACGATGCGCTGATGAAGGCTGATGAAGGACGCCCAGGGCAGCATTGTACCTAAAGGTATAATGAGCTGTCACTGCAGCGTGTCGACAAGAGTGCACTCGAGCAGCGGGGAGTTCATAGTTGTCCCATCAATGATTAAAATTGGATTGGAAGCTATTGCCTGAAGCCGGACTTGTTAATAGACAATGCTAACACGGTGAGAGAACGGTACTGAGTTGCATTTGTTCTTGCTTGCATCATATTGTTGGTGTTATGTTCTTTTGATTAGTTATAATCTATCAGTTGATTTTGTTACCTTGCTGAGTTTTGCCAGCTTCGCAATAGAAGTGCGTGCTTCTAGATTAGTCATAGAATTACATTTCCATAGATTACTTACGGAACTGCAATTTCCTAGGTTAGTTAAAGAATTGAATTATCCTAGATTAGTAATAGAAATAAATGTTACAGACTTTGAATATCAAACATCCATAACAAACAGCGATGGAGACTGTTCAACAGAAGTCAGCATGCATTAAAAGTCAATGGATAAGCACTAGTAAGGAGATATAAGTCAACATTTGGATGGCTTGTATCTTCCCTGTGGCACCATATGGATGTGAGTCGTGGACTATCTCACAGTACTTAGGGAAGAAAATATAAGTTTCTGAGGTGTAATGCTTTTGACCGATTTTCAGAATACCATGGAAAAAAGAAGACCATAAATACTGACACTCTAATAGCTCTGAACACGACGGAAGATTGGCTAGGAAACAGCATCTTGTCTCGGAAGCTAAAATATTTGTCCCGTGTCAAGCACCACAGCAGATTGCAAAATATAATAGCAGAGGGCATGGTACCAGGAAAGAGGGGCAGGGTTTGACCAGAACGAAGATGGGCGCAGAATTTAAGTTGTATCTTAGGTACTTGGATAGGAAAGTAAGAAAGTACATGATGCGGCAGAGCTAGCGAGAGATCTAGTTTCTTTCAGGCATGCCGCTGAGGGGTGGGGGCAACTTTCTGCAAAGAACCTGCTTAATGTGACAGAAATGCGTTGTCCTAAGTTAAAGATTTGCATTTTTTTTTAACTTGGTTAATGTTCTGCGTTTTCCTAGACTCAGTATCATCATTAAATACTTTACCGACTAGCGGAGGCGATTATGCATCTTCACAGCACGTGTTCTCCAATAACATGAATCATTTTTATGTGGTGACGTCACTCCATACCATGACGAAAGGCTGTCTAGAATCTTTATCTTCTCCTGCCATCTTCTTTTATCTCTTTTTCCCCCACTAATCTTTCCAGTGATCACATGTTCTGGCTTCCCTCTTTATATTAGCTATAGAAATGAATTTGTTTATCACAGCTAATGTATTGCATATTCACAGATTAGTAAAAAGAATCAAAGCGACTTTTGTTTCTTCAAACTTGACCTTGGCTCTTAGGTCAACAGATTCAAAATGTGAACCAGGTGACGTTCTAGGAAGTCTTCTTCTTCGCGTTTACCGGCTGTAAACTTCGACAGAAAGTTCTTCTATTCCATCCACCTCTTGACTTTAGACTTTTTCTAGAACATGAAAGTTGTTTGCACACCCGTTTTACAAATCTGACTACTTTGGGTGCAGACTGTTGGTTCCTAGCCTTTCAGGCAGATGCATTCCGACTTCGAATGAATCCCCCAATTAATCGACTTTTACGACATGCTTTTTTGGGGAGGTATTGGGTCTATTCTTGTTTTTTCCACAATGTGACCCCGGAACCCACACGGGGGAGTTCTTGGAAGTAAATGCGGCTGGCCGGCGTGATGCTGACCACTCGCGTATTGAGTTCTGGACGATTTGCTATGAGTCAAGCACTACATGTTCTTTGACAAAAATGCGTAATCTAGGCAATGCCTCGTGTTTATTTTATGCTTGTATGATTATTTTTAATATGTAATTTATAAATAATATATTTTATATATGATGACGCCTGGCCTCGCAGTGTGTTTAAGGAGACAGGCACCTTATGGTTTGCCAGATCAAATCGTGTGCGTTTTGCTGAAGACACTTTGTATGGCTACGTATTCACTTGAAGTATCCAGCGTATCTGACTCAGTTTGTGATTGGAATCACTGGCATAGGCGGTTTAGCAATTATGGACCAAGCTCGTTTGCTGTGATGCCTGAACCGTATCGACTAACTAACTAACTAACTAATTAACTAACTAACTAACTAACTAACTAACTAACTAACTAACTAACTAACTAACTAACTAACTAACTAACTAACTAACTAACTAACTAACTAACTAACTAACTAACTAACTAACTAACTAACTAACTAACTAACTAACTAACTAACTAACTAAACTAAACTAACTAACTAACTAACTAACTAACTAACTAACTAACTAACTAACTAACTAACTAACTAACTAACTAAACTAAACTTACTAACTAACTAACTAACTAACTAACTAACTAACTACTAACTAACCAACCAACCAACCAACCAACCAACCAACCAACCAACCAACCAACCAACCAACCAACCAACCAACCAACCAACCAACCAACCAACTAACTAACTAACTAACTAACTAACTAACTAACTAACTAACTAACTAACTAACTAACTAACCCACCCACCCACCCACCCACCAACCAACTAAATAACTAACTAGCTAACTACCTAGCTATATATTTATATATAAAAGTCAATGTTTGTGTGTTTGTTTTTGAGCTATAGACTCGGAAACTACTGAACCAATTTGGGTGAAATTCTCAGGATATGTTTGTTTTGATACCGGAATTCTACCCGTCATGGTTTGAAATTATACCTGTCATTGTTAGAGATAGGTGACTACATTTGTTAGGATAATCTTCGAAACTGATATTTCCAATTTTAGTGACATTCAATTACAGCCATGCGCAGTCGGGACGCTCAATTTGTCGACCATTCGCCGGCGTGATGCAACAAACCAAACTATATATAGCTGATTGCGACGTTAACCATATTAGACACGGTTTCTATTTTCTTTCTTTTCAAACAACCTTCGATGAGTTAGAGAGTAGTCGGTGGATTTGAGGAAGGGGAGGGGGGGGGGCGATCAAAAAAATGTCTGCGCAGATAATGATTGCCACATTTACCGTTTTAGACACGTACGCTTTCTATTATTGTGCCGTTTCAATAATACTTGAAGTTTATATCTGGGATGTCTGTTTATGAGAAAACAATCACCTGTGGTTTTGAGTTGTGTTAGAATCGGAACACACATCTTGCATAGTTTTGTTCTCTTTTCGTTGCTTAGACGAAGTGGTTGGCTGGCCGAATGGTTAGTACACTGGGTTCCAGTGCGGGAGCCTAGGTTTCGAATCCTCAGTATGTCTGGTTTTTTTTATTTTTTTTTTTAAACTCAGAGGCAAAATAAAGCCCAGACCTGCACTGTCGTGACGACAGAACTAGCCATGTGACCATAATACTACAAAAAGTACAGGTATGTGGGTAAACCAGTTGATAATTAAATTTGACAATTTCGTATACTTATGATTTCATTTCAATCTTTCTAATTGCATGGTTACGCTGAATTTCAAAGATGTCCATTTATTTTCATTTCGATTTAATTGTTTCTTCTGACATTGCATTGGAATTAGGCTGTGTTGTTTATAATAGCGTTCATTTCGTAATTATGGTGTATTTTTCCTGTTCTCGTTGCAGTTTACTTTTTTTTTTTTTCCAAACTACTTCGATGAGGAAAAGAGTAGTCGGTGAATAGGGAGGGAGGGGGGGGGGGAAGGGTAGCATAAACTGTTAACTGAGAGAGCTTTAAGTCACAGTAACTGCCTTACCAACTCAAAGTAGCAGCAGTAGTAGTTGTTGTGGTTGGGCGGTTACACCGTAGTGCTGTCATGCCGGAGACCGCCGGTAAGGTGATGGCATTTGTCTATCGGGAAGCGAAATTATACATCCTAACCTGATTAGTCCGTGGCGACAGCATTAACCTTGCGGCGCCAAATCCTCTGGCTCAGGACTCTATGTATAGTGTGGTAAATATTACACTAGCCGCATTTACTACTCATTACAATTCCTGCTCCCTATTTTAGTCCGGATGGATATCGTCAAAAAATATAGTCAGGTGATGACTTTCAAATCCTTCGATGAGGGAAATATCAGTATTCGGTGGATGGGGGAGGGGAGGGGTGATGGCAAAAATTGTTAACTAAAAGAGCTTAACGCGTGATTTTAAAGTGTTCATTTCTTAAATTGTGTATATTTTACTAACGCAACCTCCGCTCTTCTTTTTTTTTTTTTTTTTTTTTTTTTTTTTTTTTTTTTTTTTTTTTTGTTGTTTTTTTTTTTTTTTTTTAACGACTTACTTGTTTATTTACAAATACAGCTTTAGCATGTGATAACCAAACAACCATTTTTTTTTACTGTGCTAATAATTTTATTTAAACGACTACTAATATAAAGTCACAATTATATGTTGCGTGTTCTCAAGTGGCAAACAAGACTATCTCTATATCTGTGCAGAGAATGATTGCTACAATAACTATATGACACGTGCGATTTCTATTGTGTTTCTTTTCCGAAATCCTTTGATGAAGGAGCGAGTAGTAGGTGGATTTGGGAAGTGGGTGGGGAGGGGGGCATCGAAGACTATTTCTGTATGTGCGCAGACAATGATTGCGACAGTAACCATATTAGACACGTGCGATTTCTATTTTCTTTCTTTTCCATTTAGTCAAACTCAGCCACAGCAACGCGTGGCCGGGTACAGCTAGTATGTATATATAATTTAATATTATGTGCATATTTGTGATAATCCATATATATGCCTTTTATTTTTCTTAATTAAATACATTTTTAGTATTTCTCAAACGTTAGGGTAAAAAATAAAATAGATGAGGTGATGAGCAATCTCCAGCACAGCATAACAAACTCCGTAACAACAGAAATAATCAGAAATGAAAATAAAAATCCAACCCGTTGGATCATTCCATTGTTCTGCGTTCGACTTGTCAACACAAAAAGCCTGTCCTATTTTATTCGACTGCACTTTACTGCCAGTTTGGCCTGCAGACACGGAGCAGTTTCCGGAACCTGCCGGCACACTTCCGGTATTGATGGATTTATTCCTAGTAGCTGACATGCCGACGTCCCTGGCTTGTTTGCTTTGTTTTCTGGGCAATTAAATGGCTTCTCTTAGTCGAAGGTAAACATGATACAACTGTTAGGTCATAAATTCTCCATATCTGTCTTTTTGCGTAAGGTCAACAGTTTTAATTTATGTCTTTGGTTAGTTGCGTATCCTTTACAGGACGTTGCAGAGCAAATTTATGTCCAGTAGTTTGCCATTGCCTCTGGGCGGTCGGCTTTCTTTATACCACTGTCGAAACCCACGCAAGGCGCATGGCCCGCAGCTGGGATCAAACCCGGCATCCCGGCATTACGAAGCGTTCGCATCGACTTAGCCACAGAGCCGACTAATTTATGTCTACTTAGGCGTTTGTTTAAAGACGTCTCATTATTATTGCCAAGAGCGGAATTTTAGACGAGCCTGCGTTTCTAATTCTTAATCATTTAGGGGGTAACTTTCGTTCTACTTTTGTCTAGAAGTCCTTGGTATAGAAGAACAAAACATAAGGCGCGGATAATACATGCAACGTTTGAAGTTTTGAAATATGGATCAATATCATGGCACACGGGTAGTAACCCATAAGTGCTTCGTTCTTCTTTTAACTAAATTCTGAGTCCGAAGAAGCTCTGCACAGTGCACAGGCTCTATAGCACAGGCGAGGATCCTGAAATTCTTTGGGTAGAATTTGAACTCCAAACTTTGCTCGGGCAGCGGGGTGAGGCTACTCTTTTCTATTTCCAACTGCCAATGGATTTTTTACTTGCGCAACAATGCACACGGGCGTCCGATCTCACTACCCAGCGACCAGGGGAAATTAATAGAATTCCAAGTCTACGTGATAAAATACCAGCTCTTACCGGGGATTGAATCCGGAACCTCTGGCACTCGAGGAGGACACCAGGCCTCGAGACCGTGCAGCCCGCTCATTGCAACATTTAAAATAATCGAAGAACGGAAAATAAAAAAAAAAGCAGACCTAAACAACGGGGGGGGGGGGGGGGGGGGGGGGGGGGGGGGGGGGGGGGGGGGGGGGGGGGGGGACTACCACAGTTATAGCTCAAGGACAATACACAGAAGCTAAAAAGAAG
>CAJHNH020002174.1:82500-90000 GCA_905116865.2 Candidula unifasciata
TTACACACCACATACATTACACACCACACACATCACAAACATTGCACATCAGAAACAATTCAAATCACACACATTACACATCACACACATCCCACATCACAAACAATACAAATCACACACATTACACTGATACATTCAGAAAAGGACCACCGGATTAAATCTCCAGGCTTGTGTAATCCCGACTCTTGTGGACGTCCACGGTGTGCTTGTCAGGGCTACCCTAGAGAGCTGGCCAGTAATTGATCTCACACTGTGAGATAAATGAGTTCGAGAATTCAGCTTTAGCCACAGGGGACACAGGAAAAATAGTCTTCTGTCTGTACTATTGAATTTGGTGGATTTTTTTTCTGTGGAAGGGGGCTGGTCACTGCACCGCGTATGAAGTGGCCTAGTTTATAGGAAGTTAAAACTTGTACACATTTTAAAGTCGAGAGAATCGACTTCTTTCTGTCAAGCATAATCCCATACGACGAGTCACCGTGGCGGAGCGGCTAGATCCGAGGGTCGTGGGTTCGCTCCCTGGCGGAACCAGACTTTTTTTTAAAAATGATCTTGGCTCCCAGGTCGACCCAGCCTTGAGTGGGCGCCGGGTGCAGTCCAGGGAAGTAAAGGCTGCCGGCGTGATGCTGACCACATCGCCCATCTTTTGCCTATCGGTCTATAAAATATAGGTCTAGCCCTATATACCCAACACGCGTAAAGGCGTGGAAAAGTGTCCTGTGCTTACATATTGTTGAACGTCGTGGTGATAACCTCATGTGACTGTGTCCGTACAGATTGTTCTTTGTACTCGTGTCCAAGTCTAAGTCCACATACAAAACAAACAAACAAAAACTCGTCCACGTTGAACATGCTGCTAGCCAACTGAAACCGCCAAGAGTCTCTGGCTATATTTGTGGTCTGGTTTTTAGCGCCACTTTAGTGGCTCATGTTCTGATATTTGCGCCAGCTCTCTGGCTAAGTCCGTTGTCCCCTTTGTCCCCTTTGTCCCCTATGTCCCCTTTGTCCCCTCTGTCCGACCGCTCGATCCTTTCCGAAGTCCGAGTGTGTGTCTTCTGCCCTTATATTCCTGATGCGAAGTCGCCGTGGCCGAGCGGCTAGACGCTCGCGTGTTAATCAGTAGGTCGTGGGTTCGCTCCCTGGCGAAGCCGGACTTTGTTTCTTTCAAAAATTATCCTGACTTTCAGGTCGATCCAACCTGAGTGGGTACCGGGTGCAGTCCCGGGAAGTAGAGGCGGCCGGCGTGATGCTGACCACATCACCCATCTTGTGCCAACTGGTCTATAAAAATATAGGTCTAGCCCTATATGCCCTATACGCCTAAAGGCGGGGAAAAGGGACCTTTACTTTACTTATCATTCTTGATGTTTTCCTATTGGTTCATGTTCTTCCTAATTTGGCCAGGAGTCTCTAGTAGGTGAGAGAGCTTTCTACATTCACACTACGTCCTTCGGACAATCACGTATAGTTTTGAAAGTCTGAATATTTTACTTGTGTACTTGTCTGTCCCATTTCCCCATTTGTAATGAGTCCTTATCAGCGTGTGACTGCCGTTTACGTCCGACTGGTATCGCCTTTACTGGTGACCTATATACAGTGATTAATGATTAAAAAGTCGACATCATAGCACACCAGACGTATACACAGGTGCTCCATCTCCCGCAGCAAATGTCTTATGATGTAGATGATAACTGTTCCCGTAGCACACTAGTTGTACACACTTTGTTCTTTTTCTCGCATTCACGTGTCCTTGCCAATCCACTCTTAATTCTTCGCTCACACATTCTTATACATTCTTATATAACTTCAACTTCTTGAAACTTGAATGAAGTATCTGGGGTCATGCTTGCTGGTCTGCTGTTTGGATTGAGAGTTTTTGGTCTGAGGTTTGGTACTGTGAACCTTTAGGTCGCAACGCAGAGGGAATGAAATGATCGATCGATAACCTATATTATTGACTGTCTTTGCCTCGCCATATTCTTCTGCCTTCTTCTTCTTCTTTCATTCGCTTGAAAATGATTATCTATATCTGCAGTGTTGTCTCTAGTATCAACTTCCACGTTTGTTGTAATTTAATCAGCGGCCAAAAATTGTGCCTTGATTTGTTGAATTTGTGACAGTCTTAGAGAACATGATCTGTTGTCTCAGGTTCCAGTCCACATGTGCACATGATGATTCGCCAATCTTAAATTTTGTGTACATGTGGCTGCAAAGTCTATTGTGTCCTGTTCTAAGGCGTAGAATAATAACTTGCTCTGGTCTGTCCATTGTATGGTGGTCGTCTTCTGCCGGTTGTGGCGGCTTTCTGATTGTTTTTATTATTATAGTGTCGACATATTTGTGCGTGCCTGTTGAGCACAGTTCTCATGTAGACACATACAGATAGATATCATATAGTTTCCAGATTATTTAGGAAGTGTCTGGTAACCAGAGGCGACGAGGAGAGAACCAGTCATCCTACCTCATATGTTGTGGCCTAGTATGTGTAAAGACCCAACACTGTCTGTCTGTCTGTCTGTCTGTCTGTCTGTCTGTCTGTCTGTCTGTCTGTCTGTCTGTCTGTCTGTCTGTCTGTCTGTCTGTCTGTCTGTCTGTCTGTCTGTCTGTCTGTCCGTGCGTCCGTCCATCCGTCCATCCGTCCGTCTGTCTGTCTGTCTGTGTTGCGAGACAACACCCCCTTTGTCGTGTATGCACGACAGTGACAGACCATGCAAATTAAACACCTGGAAGTAGTGTAGCTCTGCGAGAAAGACTGCCAAGTGTGAAACTTGATGTTTTCTGTTCACGTCTTTTTTTACTGACGGTGTTGGGACAGACACCACTCACTTGCTGGTGTTTCATTATCAGACTTGAGGGCGACAAAAAAGCTATGCCTTAGAGCTAAGTAACAACTCTGGGTAATTCGGATGCTATCACGTTGAACTGTTTGATTATCATTAACCAGTCTGGTTAACCCTACGTACTGTCTTCGGGTTAATGGGGGTTAAGAAATAATGGCTCATCACTGGAACTATTTGCTTGGTGTTGCATTAGCCGGATTAGCGAGAAGAAGACAAAAACGAGGGTGTGACAAGTAATAGAGCCTGGGAATTCTCGTGTCCAGAAAGCAATGGCAAACTAATAGATGTAAACGTGCCTAGAAAAATCACAACGGCCAAAAAATGCTGGGGTTGTTTTCGCAACGTCATGTAAAGGATACTCACTAACTTATACATTTCAAATATGAGTAGTCGGAGTGGTCTCGAGGTATGTCATCCGCCTCGAATGCTGGAGGTCGCGGGTTCAAACCCTGGTGAAAGCTGGGATTTCTTCACGTGGACTTCTAGTAATGTTTCCTGGTCTCTGGGTAGAAAGACCGGAAAAAATACTTTGGCAGTTGGAAATCGAAAAAGAGTAGCCTAACAGCGCTGCCCAGGCAAAATTTTGAGTTATCTTCCCAAAATATTTCAGGATCCTCGCCGGTGTGTCTTAAGCAGTGTTGCCACTTTAGATGTTTTACATCCAGATTTAGATGTTTTCCTTGCATTTAGATGGCGTTTTTGACGTTTAGATGTTAGATGTTTTTCTAGATGTTTTTCATTTGGAGTAAATTTGTCAAATCTAACCTAAAAAACAGGATGAAATTTGACCTCTTAAATGCTATCTTGACAATAAAATTTGGCCTGATAAGAGTAGGAAAAGGCTGTTCCACTTATCGGCTCCCTGATTGGGTATTAGAAGAAATTGTAACATCTAAAGCATACCAGAGTCATTTTTTAATCCGAAGCTTCAACTTCATGATCCAAGCTAAGTTTATCCTATGGATCTTGTAAGGCAGACTTCAGTAAAGATGAGGACATGATTATGTAGAGTAAGTGATATCAATTGCTATGTAATTTGTGACTCTTTCCTTTTGGATATTTTTCACGCAAATTTAGATGTTTTTAGATATTTTTGACTCCGTTTTGGATGTTTTTTTTGTCCACGAAAAGTGGCAACATGCCTTGTTCGAAGCTCTCCACAGAGCCTTCTGGTAATCACTTTCTTGTCCGTTGAACCATAAGAGGTTTCATCCGCACAATCCGCCAAGTCCAGTACTAAATAAGGACATTCTGAAGACCATTTATGAAAGAATGCTTATAGAATACAAGAGGTTGGATGAAGTAACGTGTGAAAGAATGTGGGAACATGAAACTCGGGGTGATCCGGCAAAAAGGGATAAATAAAAGGATAAGAATGACTGTATAACCAGTGAAACAGTTAGCATCTACACATTAGGAAACCTGCTGCGGAGAGCGGAGCATTTATGGTTAAGCCCTTTGTGCTTTGAATTCAATTCTCAAATTAGGAATCTCTCTCTCTCTCTCTCTCTCTCTCTCTCTCTCTCTCTCTCTCTCTCTCTCTCTCTCTCTCTCTTGTTGTACCCCACCAGGACATCACACAAGCGATAAACACAAAGTGCCACAATGCAGATAAGGATCACCCGTGGAGAGGTCCCAGAAACCCCTTTCAGTCGTTAGGTCATATTTATGGCCCGGCTTTATTCAGAGCCCCGGCAAAAGCCAGGGTGGGGCTTCAAGTAACGAAAAATTGCATCCTACATGGGGACTACTAACATTTTATCAAATAAGGAATCAGTATTTTCCCACTTGTATTATTGCCTGTCTCCTGATGTTATCCTGTGACTTGTAATCTGGCCTGTCTCCTGGTGTTATTCGCCCACTTGTATCCTTGCCTGTTTCCTGGTGTTATCCTCCCACGTGTATCATTGCCTGTCTCCTGATGTTGTCTTGTGACTTATCCTCGCCTGTCTCCTGATGTTATCCTATGATTTGCATCCTTGCTTGTCTCATGGTGTTATCCTCCCACTTGTAACATTACCTGTCTCCTGATATTATCATGTGACTTGTATCATTGCCTGTCTCCTGATGTTATCCTCCCACTTGTAACTTTACCTGTCTCCTGATATTATCATGTGACTTATATCATTGCCTGTCTCCTGATGTTATCCTGCCACTTGTTTACTTGTCTGTTTCCTCACGTTATCCTGTCGCTTATATCAATGCCTGTCTCCTGACGTTATCTCCCCACTTGTATCCTTACTAATATTTTGATATTATCCTCTGTCGGCTTGTATCGATATCTGTTTTGTGATTTAATCGTCCAGTTCTTAATCCTAGCCTTTCTCTTGATGTGATTTACCCGCTTGTAGCCTTGCCACCTCTTGATGTTATATTACCCCATATATCCTCTGCTATCTCTTGATGTTATCCACCACTTGTATCCTTTCCTGTTCCTTGATGTTGTCCTCCCACATGTATCCTTACAGGTCTTTTTTCGGCTCAAAAAATCTATGAAAAGGGGATCAATTGTAGCCACTGGGCACGCAAGTACAGTAGAGTCAGCAGTAGATTATTACCAATGAATGAGGTTCCCTGTGGGGACACATTCCTGGCTCAAACTGTCCAGATAAATGTCCGCAAATTCAGCCACAATGATATCTTGAGCTAGAAGGGACCACGAAGTTAAAGGTCACGTGTCAGCAAATGTCACGGTAGATGCAGTTGTCACACTGACAGAAAGGAGATGAAGGTCTCATGACACAAATCATGCACTGAGTAGACAGAACATCTGCCCTAATAGCTGGATATTTAATTTTTTTTAAAGTTTTCATTAGTCAGACAGGGTGTTTGTAAAGCCTTCCTACATTCTGTATTTAGAGGAAATTTGACAAACGAAGTACAAATCAACACTCATCAGAAACGTGCTGCACAGTCTATCGGGAAGTAATATGCCGTGAATAGCTGTCGTTTTGCTGGAATAATTATTAGCACTTAAACATATTGGTGTTATCAATGGAAGCTTTTTTTTTTTGGGGGGGGGGGGGGGGGGGGGGGTTTGAAAGTGTATGGACAGGTTGGTAAATCGCATAATATCACATGGAATGTGGCCTACTCCTTTTTCAGATCTAACTCCATTATATTATTATCTAGAAAAGATATAAAACCGAACGAAAAATATATTAGCAAGCTTCACAATATAACAAATACAAACAAAACGTGAACGTTGCGGCTAATGAGCCTTCATCGGCACATACAAATGAAACAATACTACACAGATACACAAAATCACTCAGCTGCTGTCTCGAAGCAGCCGGGTCGGTTGTTTCTCAGCAGAATGTCTACACGTGTCGGCTGGGGGAATAAATACCCCCTGTGGACCATAACTGTGGGGTTGGAGATAAAACTGTGAGGGTAGTTCAATACCCTGGGAGTTTAACTGAAACTGTGTTGGCAATTCAGTCCGGAGGGTGTTAAAGTCCCCAGAGTATAAATAAAGCGATTCTCAAGAGACTTCCGGACTCTGTCGCTGGAATGGCTGGATTTAATGGCTGTCACCTCCATGTCGTGGACACCTTGGTGATCCTGGGAATTGAAGTGCAACGTTACTGGTTTCAGGGCACCATTTTGCACTTTCAAAAGATGTTGTCTGAACCTGTCAGACAGCCGTAGACCTGTTTCACCAATGTTTTTCATGCCACATCTCTTGCAGTTGATGGCATAAATAACATTGCGGCTGGTACAATAGAATGCTTCACGTATATGGAAGGTGGCGTTAGGAAATTCTAGACTGGCCACCTGGACCACATATGGACAGGTTCTGCATACAGGTCTATGGCAAGAGACTATATTACTGTCTAAACGATTCTTGAGAGGTAACATTTATAAAAATAATGTACACACAATCGAGAAATCAAAGAGAATGCAGGAGTAAGAGCTGAAGGATACAATATAAACAATTTGCGTTAATCAGACGATACAGTTTTGATAGCTGAAAATGCAGCTGATTTACAACAACTGCTGGATATTGTGGGGATGGAGAGTGCTAAGAAAAGACTTTCAATGAGGAAAACGGAAGTAATGGTTATATCAAAGAAGAAGATAATTCCACGTTGTGATGTCTCAGTTGAAGGAAAAAGACATAGTCAATACATTTAAATATCTGGGAACAATCATATCATTAGATGGAAAATGTGTGGCAGAGATTAAAAGCAGAATAGGTCAAGCGAAAGCTGCATTTCAGAAAATGAAAAATATCTTTCGCTCTCATTTAATGTCAGAAAGAGGGTTCTAAAATGTTATATAGAACCTGTTCTGCTGTATGGCAGCGAATCTTGGAATGTCACTGAACAAATTAAGAAGAATTTGGAAGCAACAGAGATGTGGTTTCTGAGACGAATGTTATGAATACCTTGGACGGCCAGAGTAACTAACAACCATTGATTGAAAGAGGCTTATGAAAGTAGATCTCTAAATACAACAATAAGAAAGAAACAAACACTGTTCTTTGGCCACATAATGAGAAGAGACACATTGGAGAACATGGTGACAACTAGAAAGATCAGTGGAAAAAGGGGTAAAGGCAGAGCAAGAGAGACGATGCTGGATAGGCTAAAACGATGGCATGAAGGGATATAGTCAAGAGAGCTGTTCCAGTCAACCAGTTTCGTGATCTGTTGAG
>CAJHNH020002174.1:95000-97500 GCA_905116865.2 Candidula unifasciata
TACAGCTAATCTGCTACTACTACAACCACCACTATCATTGTCGCTATAACCATCTATTACTTCAAGTAATTTATCATGGTCGGCATCTGTGGCTTAGGCGTTGCGAACATGCTTCGTAATGCCGGGGTGCCGGGCTCGATCCCTGCTGCGGACGATTTGTCTTGCGCTGGTTTCGACAGTGGTAGTAAGAGCCGACCGTTTAGAGCCAATGGCAAACTACTGAACGTAACATTTGCCTAGAAAAACCACAAGACACACACACACACATATTTGAGTAACGTTAAGTTATTCCTTATCTTGCTGCTGCATAGTGAAGTTCCATAAGTAAAGACAGTCAGACTCGAGAAGATAAACTTGATTTCACTACATTCTGTCATACGGCTTATTCTCTAAACATATAACTGCTGAACGTCTGCCAAGATCGTCACACAAAGCACGAGCAGAGTAGCTCCAGCAACGATTCGTGAGGATCCCAGGTAAAAAAAAAATCACACGCCTGAGCCGAAAAAAAAGGCAGTCTTCGAGCTCAAACCTACGACCTACAGAGCGTCAGGGCATACAGCTAAATAAGTAAACGATACTGTAATCCGACACGGTAAAGTGTGCCATTTCCCCAAGCCTCAAACGACATTCTGACGCAGCCTTCACTGAATTCCCTCAAATGACGGATGAACAAACCACCATTAGGAAACCCCATTGTCACTGATTCTCCCCCGAGAAACGAACGGTTTTCCATTATTCATGGTCATTGAACCATACATTTTCACACGTACAATTTTATTGTTTCACGTTTGATTCTCTGGATATTTTGTATATTCGATTTTCTTTTTTTAATGGGGTACATGTACACACGATGGCTAGATGGGTTTTTGATTTTGCGCTCTACAACATGAAGGGGTGTGAAATGGCGAAGGGGTGTTAATGGAATATCGTGGACGTTGGGCTGAAAAGGCGGAAGGGGGTGGTGGGAGGGAGGAGTGTATAGAATATTTGTGTATGATGTTTAACTGTACGTCTAGTTCTGTCAGTCTGCCTGCCTGCCCACCTGTCTGTCTGTCTGTCTGTCTGTCTGTCTGTCTGTCTGTCTGTCTGTCTGTCTGTCTGTCTGTCTGTCTGTCTGTCTGTCTGTCTGTCTGTCTGTCTGTCTGTCTGTCTGTCTGTCTGTCTGTCTGTCTGTCTGTCTGTCTGTCTGTCTGTCTTTCTGCCTGTCTATCTACCTGCCTGTCTGCCCGCATGTCTGTCTGTCTGTCTGTCTTTGCCCGTTTGTCTGTCCGTCTTTGCCTGTCTGTCTTTTTGTAACGTGATTGTGTGAAGCTGATTAGATTAACTTGTCATTCGTGTGATATTTTTCCATGAACCATTTTGGTAGCTAGGAATCAAAACATACGGTTAACTTAATGGCACAGTGTACCCAGTATCTAATGATGATGATATGATGGTATACTGTGTTATGTATTTTCCTATAGATACAGAAAATGTTCTACTCTTACTAGCCTCCTGTAGGTAACAGTTGCTAGTTTGTCCAGTGTTGTAACATCTTTTGTCTGCTACAACACATTTTCAGCTATAAAATATTCAACACATCAGGCTAGTGTTTTCGGATCTAGTTACGCCACTCTGACGACACGACCATGTCCTCGGCACCATGGTCCTCTCTCATCCATTTCTGCAGAGCTGCAAGCATCAACTTTTAATCACAGACTAATTAATCATTCGGGTAGATAGGAAAGCAGGGCTTGTGCAGTTCTATGTTGTTGTTGGTAAAACTAACGTTAGTCTCCTCATTTACAAAGCGTTGAACAAAAAACGCTTTTACCTTTCCGAGCGAGCCACCAGATGATTTAGATCTCTGATCTAAATATAGCCCATATGTAACGCCGACCCTTGACACCAAAGCGCGTGACTTGGCCAACAAATATCAAACCGGAACTGTTCCACTTAGATAAAACAATTATTAATCCTTGCGTATTTTTTAGGACGAAATTTTTTTGTTCTTTGAAGCCCCACCCTGGCTTTGTCAGGGGCCGCAATATAGGCAGGCCATAAATATGGCCAATTGTCTGAACGCGGTTTCTGGGACCTCTCCACGGTGATCCTCATCCACATGGTGGCACTTTGTGTCATCGGGTGTTTATCGCTTGTGTGATGTTCTGGTGGGGTAGAAAGTCAGTCAGTCAGTCACTTAGATAAAATGCTGCAAAATGTCAGTAACGGGGTTATACATTGCTACTAGAAGGAAGAACTGCCATCTGTTGGACGTGAAAGCAACACACGCTGTAAATCCTTTCGGAGAGGAAGACAAGAGTAGTCGGTGAATGGGACAATATGTTTGTGAATTGTCGAACGAACTATAATTGCCTTTTCCAACATGTTTATCACGTGTCAGTGGGTCTATTCTTCTACCCCCCCCCCCCCCCCAATGGGGTCTGGAACCCACACGGGAAAAATAGGAGGAAGGGAGATGGTGATGACTTACTTTGGACAGTAAATTCTAAATTGT
>CAJHNH020002174.1:102500-105000 GCA_905116865.2 Candidula unifasciata
GCCAATCCAATTCTTGAATTAATGAGGTCTGATGCTTGCAACTTATTCAATGTCCAACAAAAGTATAGACAACTATTGATAGAGTGTGCTCTTTAATAATCAAAAAATTTAAATATAAAATAAGGCTTGAAAAGAGTGTTAGGATCCCGACAAAATAAGAAATAATTAGGCAGAAGGCAATTGTAAGTGTGTGTGTGTTTCTACATCTTACTATTTAGTTATGGATTGTAATCGTTTGTCATCCTGACAGAAAGACCAATCATAGTCTAAATTCTAGAGGCGGGTGGCTAGGAGGCCCGGATTTAACTATGTTGCTTCCAATAAGTGTGTGTGTGTATATCTGTGTGTTTGTGTGCGTGTGTTGCGTGTGTGTGTGTGTGAATAAATGATCACCAAGTGGCATGCTGATTGCCTCAGTGTTAACTGCCACATGTGTTTCTGTGTCAGACCATACTATTATTTGCCTGTTTTGTTTTTTTTATTTATTGAAAAAAAGTATTTTAATTTCTAAAATAAATTAGGGAGATGTATCATGGCGCTTTCCCTTAAACATTTCCCGACTCTTCTTAGAAATATACTGGATCTAGTTGTCTGAGACTGGCTTAAACCTACAGTATGTGTTTGTCCTTCAAGATGATGATGACTACTCTTTTTCTTCAAGTATGAGTACGAAGATCACTGATGAGGCCGATGGGGGCCCGAAAATTTCTTGGACAGTGAGGAGAGGGAATGAGCGTTGTGCCAGGGAGGGGATCACCTGCAGTCGCCTTTCTGTCATCCGTATCTTAATCAGTCTTGCTGTTCTGTTTGCTTCACATGTAGCCGCGCCCTTGTTTAGAGTTGCAGGCCATGCATTTCTGTCTTGAGAGGCAGCCTCCCAGTTGGTGTCATTCATCCCAAATGCTTTGTGTGAAGACTTCAAGGTGTCCTTAAAGCGTTTCTTTTGCCCGCCTTGGCAACGTTTCCCATTTTGCAGCTCACCATAGAGTTTTTTTGGGGGGGTGGGGGTGGGGTGGGGGGGGGGGAGCCTGTGACCTGGAATGTGTACCACATGACCAGCCCAAAGAATAATTTGATACTGCATCAGTAAAGTGTGGATGCTGGGCATGGCTGCTTTCTCAAGGACTACGGTCTCAGGTACTTTGTCTTTCCATCTGATCTGCATTAGTTTTCTAAGGCAGACTGTGTGAAAGTGGTTTCACTTTCTAGCCAGGCGCTGGTATACAGTCCATGTTTCACATGCGTACAGCAGTGTAGTTAATACAGCTGCTCTGTATACTTTAAGCTTTGTCTGCAGGGTTATGCCACTTCTGTTCCAAACATGTATGTAGAATTTGCCAAAGACAACGCTACAGTATTTAGATTAGAACAGTGGTAAAGTTGTTTTTTTTTTTCCTAAACTAGGCAACTATTCTTTTCTAGCGTTTGAGTCTTTGAGGTCCATTTCTGCAAATATAATCCGTCTCTGTTCATTTCTGAAGATTGACTTCCATTGTTCTAAGCGATGATTCCAAATATTTGAAGGTCAGCAAGTATACTACTGCTCGACTTTCTTCCCGGTCTGCCTCGTGATCTACTCCCATTCAACTTTTTTGACTATGCAGATTTTGTCTGCTGTCAGTTATTTGGCATCCCCACCCCCACTCACCCCAGCCATCACAGTGTATTTCCCGTCACGATGCCAGTAATTAGTGGTCATTTTAATTGATTATGAATTTCTTTGTGGTTGTCTCATTTCCTGAATCGAACAAAATCAGGACCTTTTTCAGTGGCCGATTAATCCCATGTGGGTTCCTGGTCCCACTGTGGGAGAAAACTAGAACAGACTCACTGCAACCCAGTCAAGTATGTCGTAGGAGTCGACTAACTGAGAGCATCCTTCGAAGTCGGAGTACATCTGACTGGGAGGCAAGGAAATAAGAAGTGCATACAAATAAGCAAGATCTGGGATATAGATGTGCACGCAAGACTGATGCTGGAACAAGACTAACGACCTGAGGTGGACGAACACCCAGAACTTTCCGCCGGAGTTTACAGCCGGTGAATGCGAAGAAGAAGAAGAGATGGTCGAATATCGTTGGCACAATAGACAACACTAGCGCATCTCATGACCTAACTGTAAATGTATTGAAAATCTGAATGTCTAGTGTAGCATGTTGGCGTCTGTGGCTTAGGCGTTGCCAACGCGCTTCGTAATGCCGGGGTGCCGGGTTCGATCCCAGCTGCGGGGCCTTGCGCCTTGCATTGGTTTCGACAGTAGTATCAAGTAGCCGACCCTCCAGGAAGCAAAATCAAACTTAGGTTAGTTGCGTATCCTTTACAGGACGTTGCAGAACCAACCCCAACAGCCCATGGCTGTTGTGTGGTTTTTCTAGGCAAATTTACATCCAGTAGTTTCAGTATCAAACTACTAGCAGAAAATTAGCCTAGAAAAACCACAGCAACCAAAAAATGCTGGGGTTGGTTCTGCAAAGTCCTGTAAAGGATCCCCAACTAACTT
>CAJHNH020002174.1:110000-121953 GCA_905116865.2 Candidula unifasciata
TACTACTACTACTATACTACCACTACTACTACTACTACTACTACTACTACTATTACCACTACTACTGCTCCCACTACTACTACTACTACTACTACTACTACTACTACTACTACTACTGCTGCTGCTGCTGCTGCTTCTGCTAAAAATATTATTATTCTGACTACTGCTGCTGCTGCTGCTGCTACTACTAATACTACTACAACAACTACTACTACTACTACTACCACCACCACCACCACCACCACCACCACCACTACTACTACTACTACTACTACTACTACTACTACTACTACTACTACTACTACTACTACTACTACTACTACTACTACTACTACTACTACCACTACTACTACTCCCACTACTACTACCACCACCACCACCACTACTACTACTACTACTACTACTACTACTACTACTACTACTACTACTACTACTACTACTACTACTACTACTACTACCACCACTACTACTACTACCACCACTACTACTACTACTACTACTACTACTACCACCACCACTAATACTACTACTAATACTACTACTTCTACTACTAGTCTTTGACCTCCCTTACTCTTCATTATCCATCTTTTTGATGCTCTTTGGATGCCTCCTACACGTCCAGATAAACAAAAATGGTAGTGTTTGTCTAAGAAATGTTAAATTCCCCCTCACACCAGTGGTTCTCAACCTTCCTAATGCCGTGACTCTTTAATGCAGTTCTTCGTGTTATGCCGGCCCCAAACCATACACTTAATTTCTTCGCTACATCATAACCTCAATAAAAATGTGTTTTCCAATAGTCTTTGGCGACCCCTGTGAAAGGGTCGCTCGACCTAGAAAAGGGGCGCGACCCATAGTTTGAGAACTGCTGCTCTACTCAGTTTACCATAGACTTTACCATACGGGAAAACTAACCTGTATCTCGATACGTGTATCCTTGCCTGCTATAGTATGGTTGAAGAGTGTTCTCCATCTTAAAAAAAATCTGTAAACCAGTAACCCATCGTGTGAGTTGTTGAAATTTGGCGTGCAATTTATTAATAATGTACTTGTATAAATGTTTTTTTTTTTTTTTTTGTATATAAAAAAACCAGACACAAATTTAAGACAAACTTACTTTCAGTTAATTAAGTAGTGGTATTTTTTTTCAATGTATCCATCTGCAGATGTTTTTTTTTTTTTTTTATATATGTTTCCCTCTCAGGTGGTTATCTCCAGTGTTAACAATTACTACATAGTCTATTCGTTTTAGGGGAGCACAAACTTTTAGTCAAACAAAGATCACATAAATTCGTCGTTTCAAGAAAGCACCATTTGTGCAATTATAAACTTGTATCCGCGTGGGACATAATTGTTTGTATCTGTACAGGAGTTTTCCAAATATTTGTTAATTCACGTGTTAGGGAACGACTTTTGAAACTCATCAGAGAATGAAATCTGTCAGTTGAGACGGCAGAAATTATTATCTCCCCTGCCCGGCCTATGGGAAAACCATCATGTTGACCGGATCTCGTTGGAAATGCGATTACTCGCTGGCGTCTCTCCAAGCCTTGCTGGCTGGCTTTTATTGAAGATCCTAATTCTTCTCAGGTGATATTCGCCCTGCAGACGAACTAAATAGTGATTAGTCTCCGGTTACTCTAGCCAGTCGGCTTTTCTTTTCCGTTCTTTTGTTTGTTCTTACAAACCACGGCCATCTTTAGCTATAAATAGGCCAACTGGGTCAACGGGGATTCCCGTTCTTGTGCAAGAATTGAGTCCCTCTGTGTTAACAGTTTTTTATTGAGTAGATGTATACACAAATTAAACTACAGTTTCATTATTTTCTACATATTTTATAGAACTATACGTCATTATTAAGGTAAATAAGAGTGCCGAATAAATATAACAATAAAGGCTCTTACAGACAAACAAAAATGCTTTTGCTACAGTCAACATGAACATAAACATCAATAACGTTTAGATGAAAACTAAAAGTTGTTCCAGCAAAAGTAAAGAAATATCAGTGCTAACTCTTTGATTCTGAGAGGGTATTCTTGCATCGAACGGGGGGGGGGGGGGGGGGGGATTTGTACTTTATCAAATTTAGCGCATACAAATACTGCTATGAAAGATACACATATCATACATAACATAAATATAAATAATTGATGGTTATTATTATTAGTAGTAGACTACTACAACATATAATTATACTGTTATTTAATAATTAGTAAACAAGCACAATCAGTATGAAATTGATATGTGCAATACTTTTTTCACCCAGAGTAGTTTTCTTAACAGTACTTATAGCACTACTAAATATGTATCCTCAAGGTACAAACTTTTTTGGTAAATATGCATAGGAAGTGGATGAACAACCAGAAATTTCCGCAAGAGTTTACAGCCAGTGTTCACGAAGCAAAGCAAAGGCCAGTTTACAAAAATTAACACAGACCGTTATTTTGCAAATATGTAAAATAAGTCGATGAACTACCAGAAGTTTCCGCAAGAGTTTACAGCCAGTGTTCACGAAGCAAAGCAGAAGCCAGTTTACAAAAATTAACAGACCATAGAACTACAAACATGCAAAAGAAGTCGATGAACTGCCAGAAGTTTCCGCAAGAGTTTACAGCCAGTGTTCGTGAAGCAAAAGCCAGTTTACAAAAAATTAACAGACCGTAGAACTGCAAACGTGCAAAAGAAGTCGATGAACTACCAGAAGTTTTCGCAAGAGTTTACAGCCAGTGTGCGCGAAGCAAAGCAAAAGCCAGTTTACACAAATTAACAGACCGTAGAACTGCAAATATGCAAAAGAAGTCGATGAAATACCAGAAGTTTCTGCAAGAGTTTACAGCCAGTGTTCGCGAAGCAAAGCAAAAGCCAGTTTACACAAATTAACAGACCGTAGAACTGCCAATATGCAAAAGAAGTCGATGAACTACCAGAAGTTTCCGCAAGAGTTTACAGCCAGTGTTCGCGAAGCGAAGCAAAAGCCAGTTTACAAAAACTAACAGACCGTAGAACTGCAAACATGCAAAAGAAGTTGATGAACTACCAGAAGTTTTCGCAAGAGTTTACAGCCAGTGTTCGCGAAGCAAAGCAAAAGCCAGCTTACAAAAATTAACAGACCGTAGAACTGCAAATATGCAAAAGAAGTCGATGAACTACCAGAAGTTTCCGCAAGAGTTTACAGCCAGTGATCGCGAAGCAAAGCAAAAGCCAGTTTACAAAAATTAACAGACCGTAGAACTGCAAATATGCAAAAGAAGTCGATGAACTACCAAAAGTTTCAGCAAGAGTTTACAGCCAGTGTTCGCAAAGCAAAAGCCAGTTTACAAAAATTAACAGACCGTAGAACTGCAAACATGCAAAAGAAGTCGATGAACTACCAGAAGTTGCCGCAAGAGTTTACAGCCAGTGTTCGCGAAGCATAAGTCAAATGGTTAAGGATTAATATTATTAGTGCACTGCTACAACATATAATTATACTGTTAGTCAACAATTAGTAAAGAGGCAAAGAGTGACTTGCTGTGAGAGGTTAGTTAGTAAATTAAATATTATTTTCATGCACTTACTAGAACAGCTAGCCGCCTGCTAAGAGCGTTGCACAAAACTCCATAGCTCCGGCAACGATCCTCGGGAATCTCTGTTAAAACTGCACTCATTTACTGAGCTGCGTCGCCGTGAAACGAACCCATGACCTTCAAAGCCCGAGGCAAACGGCTAGACCACTCTGACACCGAGACAACCTCTGAGTGTACAGCCTCGACAAGGCCCTCTGGTCACTCCCCGCTGTACCACTCTCTCAGTTCCTAGTGATATTTTCATGCCTTGCACCTTCAGTAGCTCTCGAAGGACACTAACCACATTTAATTTAAAAAGCGGTCAGCTAAAGAATAGTAATGGTGAAACTATATTCAAGAATAGAAATGGTGAAACTATATTCAAGAATAGTAATGGTGAAACTATATTCAAGAATAGTAATGGTGAAACTAAATTCAAGAATAGTAATGGTGAAACTATATTCAAGAATAGTAATGGTGAAACTATATTCAAGAATAGTAATGGTGAAACTATATTCAAGAATGGTAATGGTGAAACTATATTCAAGAATAGTAATGGTGAAACTATATTCAAGAATAGTAGTGGTGAAACTATATTCAAGAATAGTAATGGTGAAACTATATTCAAGAATAGTAATGGTGAAACTATATTCAAGAATAGTAATGGTGAAACTATATTCAAGAATAGTAATGGTGAAACTATATTAAAAAATAGTAATGGTGAAACTATATTCAAGAATAGTAATGGTAAAACTATATTCAAGAATGGTAATGGTGAAACTATATCCAAGAATAGTAATGGTGAAACTATATTCAAGAATAGTAATGTTGAAACTATATTCAAGAATAGTAATGGTGAAACTATATTCAAGAATAGTAATGGTGAAACTATATTCAAGAATAGTAATGGTGAAACTATATTCAAGAATAGTAATGGTGAAACTATATTCAAGAATAGTAATGGTGAAACTAAATTCAAGAATAGTAATTGTAATGAATGTACTGTGTCTCCTCCACACTTGATCTTTCTAGTGCAGATTCAACACTGACTCTGTTGTCTAGATGGTAGGTCACAGTTCATTCTAACCAGACGGCACTTCTCTCCACGGCCACACAACTTCAAATGATGGTCGACACCAGCTGACACATTTCACAGGTTTATTGTCACTGTAGCACAAGACACGAATCAACAGATGAACTAACTTACGCCATTCGGGCAATCTCGCCTTGCTCAAGCATTGAGTCTTTAGACATGCTTCAGACATGTACACGACTGGCTCAACAAACAAACAGTGTAACACAACGGATGGCCTAGACGATCATTCAATAGCGCTGCCTGTCTTGTCGTTCAGCGCTAACATTCATTCGACCCTGATTCAGATCCACGTGCACTCTTCACTCTGGATTCACCTTCACAGATTCAGCTTCACATACTTCCAATCTGGGGCCCAGTCACCGAATGACCACCTCATTCTCAATCCCCCAGATCTCGCATTCACACGTGACTCACTCACTCTTGTCTTTTCACCATTTCTCCGGGAAACCCATGCTATCAGGGACTTACCCAATTATGCCAGTCATCCCCTGACGTTATCCCTATTTATAGCATCATTACAGTAATGGTGAAACTATATTCAAGAATAGTAATGGTAAAACTATATTCAAGAATAGTAATGGTGAAACTATATTCACAAAAGGAAGGGGGGGGGGGGGGGGGGACAGAAGATGTTTGACATTAATTTAAAAAAATGGTTAGCGGCTTACGTGGACTCCATTAATGAACCCTATAGTTTTACAGATCGATCAGTGCTTGATTGGTGATCTGATCAATACCTCGCCGGTCGCATTTACTTCCCACTACCCATTTTAGGACATCAAAGCCATCAGTGGAAAAAGTAAAGCTAGCTTTAATGAGAGTTCAATATAGAAACACCGAAACGAACAGGCAGACGCGCTAATTATCGCAGCATTCTTTAAAAGTCAGAAGGGGCTGTGTGGTCTCGAAGCATGGTGTCCGCCTCGAGTGCTAGAGGTTCCTGGTTCAATCCCCGGTAAGGGCTGGGATTTTTTCACGTGGACTTGGACTTCTAGTAATTTCCTCCTGGTCAATGGGTAGTGAGATCGGACGCCCGTGTGCATTGTTGCATACGTGAAAAATCCCTTGGCAGTTTAGAATAAAAAAGAGTAGCTTAACGGCGCTGCTTGTACAAAATTTTGAGTTAAAAATCTACCCAAAGAATTTCAGGATCCTCGCCGGTGATACAGAGCCTGTGTACTGTAAGCTTCGTAGGTCTCAGACTTGAGTTAGAAGAAAAACGGAGCACCCACGTGTGCCATGATGTTGATCCCTTTCTCAAACCTCAAACCTCTTTAAAAGTCATAAAGCTAAAGCCAGTCAAACAAGCGGGTGATAACGACATTGTGCGGTAAAGGCTGGATAGTGACTTAATGCTAACTCAAAGTTAACCCGATGGCAACAGGTACAATCCACATAGCTGCTGAGGAGGAAGACGGGGTTGATATGGGATTGTCCTGAATTCTGTGATGTCAAATCTTGACCCAGATGTAACATTCGTTCTGAAGACTTTTCTTGATTCTCTGAATGTGATGGCCTTAAAGTTGTCTTCAATATTTTCCATTCCTTCGTGTGCATTTCATCATTCGCCTAGCAATTGCAGCCATCTAATGACATCATTGTACAAGAATCGATCTGTCCTGTCAACTGTCTCACGCTCCTTAGTACTGGCATTAATTCAAAGGTCAGGCTAAAGTTAATATCACTGGTCAGATCGATTTCTTTGATCATAGTGTATCTCCGAGCAGCTTCGATATCTCACGTGTTGTGTTTATACAGCAATCATACAATCAAAACAATTCTTGTTCTTTCATCTCACTTTCATCGGCTCAGATCCGTCTCTCATTATCGAACCTAAGGATCTAATTTTAACCTGGTCCTTAAGAGAATCAAAGAACAGTAGCACTGTAACTTATCAATGTCTAGAGAGGCGACTAAGGTGGGCTGGCTCTGTTCAAATACTCCATTCCCCAGAAAACTTTTAACTGCAAAATTCATTATTACATTAGGCTTCGGGTCCTACATGGTAGATAGAAAGGCCGTGCGGTTTAGTATTGGTATGTTATTTGCTTCAGGTCACGGTATGCCGTTGCTTTTTCTTCCCATATATGGCCTTCTATACGTGGTTCCGTCGTCCTGCAAATCGGTTGAGTTCACAGTGCAGTACTTTGAGCTGTGAGTTTCATTTGCCATGCGTTCGACTGTGTACATTATGATTTGTGTTATGAACTGTAGTTTCAGAAAATGGCGAGTGGTCTGTCGCCACATAATGCCCTAGAACTGAAGGGGCATTATGTAAATTTGCCTAAGTAACGGCTGAATTGTTGTAACTGTTGCTACAGCCTACAGTGAACTACAATTCTAGGGCGGGATGTTTTTCATTGGCACTTCTGATGGCTGGCTTATGCATTCGGTGCGTGTGCATTCGATAGGGTTTGCCGAGACTGTTTTTTTTTTTTTTTTTCAAATTTACATAGAACATTTTGTGTGTTTAGCTGGCACAAGAACAAGACAGCCAGGGGGTGAGCTGTCTGCCATATAGGTGGGACTGCAGATGTTTTCGTTAAGCTGCACATCCCGTGCATGACGTTGCAGAACAAACCCCGGCTTTTTCAGCTGTCTGTGATTTTTTTCACTAGCATATTTTTTACGAACATTAGTTTGCTTTTACTACTGCACGGCCGGCTCTCGATACCACTGTCGAAACCAACGCAAGGCGGTCTGGTAAATAAAAACCCAATGACAACAAGTCAAAGCAAAGATGAAAAACAAACAAAGAATGTGGCCAGTCGATATAAAACATACTGTATATAATCACCATAACCATAGTTCAAATGTGATTGTCTTTTTCTCGTGACGTTTTAAACATAACTAGAACTTATGTGTAGAATGGATCGTTATGATATACCAAGAGCGAGCATTGATGTCTCTGTATGAAACTGAGACATCGCAACTAAACAATTGTCTAACTGTATGTAAGGAAAACATCGGAAATTGATAGTCGGCCTCTGTTTCATTTGTCTTTCAAATGAAATGTCCCTCACTGTCTCTTTAAAGAAAAACAAAACTGGTAAATAAACAAATAGTCCCGGAACAATCCAAAATGTACACACGCAGTAAATGCACATGGCAGTTGCTAGAGGCGCCATAGCCAAAAGTCGCCACCAGAAATACAGTTTGTCTTTGATGGAAGAGGTCGGTCACCATAAGTTGGCTATACACACGTAGAATTATAATATATTTCACCAGCTCACACGTAAGTTGTGGCATTGAAATGAGAAATGAGGATGCACAAAATATATACTTAAACGACCATTAATGAGAGAATAAAGGGCTCAGACTAATTTCTATCCATGAATCAGAAGGATAGCATGAGATTGGATGGAATGCAGAAATGGATTGCCAACGTAATGTGAGTGTAAACGGCACAGTAAGAGGATGATGATAATGATAAAGATGTAAACTGGTAAAGAAAGTTCTTCTGAATTCATGACACAATGTAGATAAAGAGAAAGGTTTCTGTGACGAGATGGACACAGCCACTTGCTTCCGTCTCTTTAAGTCCTGACTTCGACACACTCGGTGAACCTCTGACAGTTCTGCAATGAGTGACGGACCCACGCTGATTGAAAAAAAAAAGTCCCTGCAACGAAATAAACCCTCTCTCCTTTTAAACATGGATATCTCTTTTCAACCAGACGTGAAATCCTCTTTAGTAATATTTCAACATTGCTAACATAATTATATGCCTGCCTAAAAAATGATCTTAGCTACCAAAACAAGATTGCAGAAACGCGAGCAAACAATGGTCCTATTTCAAACATTCATTGTTGAGACGTCAGCTGGTACAAATGATCAGATGTATAGTTAAGGGCAGAGACAACAATTCTTGGTTACAATAAACACATTTAAATAAACAAAACTATCGGATTCTTAGTTTATTATGTTTGACTCCTGCTTAATTATTTTTCTTTCTTATACAATTTCAATATTCAGCTTGCTGTCGACAAATCAAAACAGACATATGATATGCAATGTGAATAAAGGCAAATATACAAGATGAAAGAAAGGAATTATCGATTCGTGATTTTTTTTATGAGGACTTTATTTTTGGCCAGAAACATCCAGATTTGGTTCTATGAACTGTAGTACGCTGAGAAAACCAGACTAAATCTGCTAATTTTGTATTTTATTGTAAAAGTTTTAACAAGCTGCTGTGAATCATGGCTAGGAGTCATCATCATCATCATCCTTATGTCATGCCGTTTTATTTAAAATAGAGCTGACAGTTCTACATTGATTGTGAAGAGCTGGAGACAGTTGACCTATCAGTAAATAACAAACTATCACTTAATCAATAAATCAACATCAGGATGGATAAGGCAGCAACAACCATAAGCAGATTAACAAAATTAGTTAAGGAGAACAGACAGCTCACGATTAAAACTAAAACGCTTGATAATCAGGCCTGTGTTCTCAGGACTCTTCTTTAAGGCAGTGGAACTTATCGACTTTTTCGCACCAAGAGAGACTGCTTAATAGCGATAACATGCGATACCTAAGAAGAATACTTGGCATTAAATGGCAGGACAAGATCACAAACGCTGAGGTATTAGAAAGTTCATGTATTTCATTAGTCTTCTCAATGCTCAGTCTACAAAGGCTCGGGTGGCTGGGTCCTACCTGGAGAATGGGGATCGCAGAGACTTTATGGTGAATTAAAGTTGGGTAGAAGATCCTGAGGTCAACCTCTGCTACAATATAAAGACGCGTGTAAGCGGAACATGAATGATGCGGGTATTGAGGTAGACTCGTGGGAACAAAAATGCCATGGACCGTGTTCCATGGAGGGGGCACACTGCATGGAGAGTGACAACAATGGTCCTGAAATCCCATGCTAATATTGTGAAAAACTGTTCTTAACGCAAGCGGGTCTACTAGTCAGACTCGCCATCGCCATGGGCTGTGAGTCGCATGCCTCCTCCTAGCACAATATAACACTACCGCCTGGTGGGACGAAAAGGCGCCAACAACATGGACTCGCCGTCTAGTGCTCCATTCCTTTGTATCCTGTGCAAACCTCTCGATGTCAGTAGAGAGTAGCCGACCATGCAGCGCCTTTAAACTCTCTCGTCAGCGTTCATCGCATGGCTTCTTCTGTACCTTCTGATTTCCTCAGTCAATTTTGGTTCAAACCCCGCTAAAGGCTGGGATTGTTTCACGTAAACTTCCAGTAATTTACCCTGGTCTCCAAGTGGGAAGATCGGACGCCCGTGTGTATTGTTGCGCAGGTAAAAAAAAAATCCTTTGACAGTTGGAAAGCGAAAAGAGTAGCCTAACGGCGCTGCCCGGGCAATACTTCAAGTTAAAAATCTACCCAAAGTATTTCAGGATCCTCGCCGGCGTAACGAAGTTCGTACACTGCCGAGACATTTCTAACTTAGGCTTGAGTCAGAAGTGTAAGGGAGCACTTATGGGTTACACCCGTGTGCCGTGATGATGATCCGTCCACTAAATTAAACTAAACATCAGTCAATTTATGTCCTATTTCAGTGCCTGTTTGTTGATTCTCTGTTCCATTTCTTCTCATGGTGTGCCTAACACATTGTCGCCGTCTTGTCTTAAAACTGACGATACCTGCGGTTGTTCGTCCTGATATTACTTTTTTTTTTTGGTTCGACTTTCTTGAATTCATCTCTTTTATTTAAATATTCGGCGTCTATGGCGTAGGCGTTGCGAACGAGCTTCGTAATTCCGGAGTACCGTGTTAAATCCAAGCTGTATATGATTTGGCATAAGACCGTCCTGTGTTTGTTTTGACAATGGTACCAAGTGCCGACCGTATCATGAGCAAAACACACCCTTATTTTTCGGGAGTGGGGGTGGGGGGGGGGGGTTATACTTTTTTCCTAAACAGTTAGACCCCTGAATCCTCACGGGGAAATGATGGAACAAGTAAGACTCAAGACCCATTCAGGGAAAGGATGGAACGTGCATGACCCCGGAACCCTCGCGGGGAAATGAGGGAACAAGTACATTTTTAACTGTACTTGATCCACTATGAAAGACAAAAAAATCAGCTTGCGGACTACTAATAGCTATGAGACTAATGCACTAAGGCAACACTCACACATGGTCGGTCTCCTTTTACTTGTATCGACCCGCCTTGAGCCTTTGACATCAACAGTACACGTGCCGTGCTAATTTATGTGGTGTTTGCATGGTGTTTTCGTTTCCTCTCCCATCAACCCTGATTCCAGGGCGGTCTTCAATTGTCGTCAGATCAAAAGTCTAGGCGGGAAGAGAACAAAGGCCAAAAACAAGATCACTCATGTGGAAGAAATTGTGTCTGCTGTAATAATAAAGTCACATTGTTTATCAGGCTCGAGTTCTCGCGATTCTTCTTTCATCATTATCATCATCATCCCATAACACTTCGTGTCGTTGGGTCACCAGTTTATGTTGACTGTCTGATCAGCTCCCTCTTTTGAACTTCATGGTTGCATACCTGAAGCCTGTCCAGTCAGTCAGGTTCTGTAACCAGGTCTTTCTTGGTCTGCCTCTTCTTCTCTTTCTTTCTACTGACCCCTGCACTGTTGTTTTTGAGAGGACGTGAGATCATATTACATGTTTATACCATTGCATTTGTTAAAAGAGCTTCTTAGTTGCCACTGTGCTGTCTAATTCTATGGCGAACCTCTTCGTTTGCACTGTGGTCTCTGTATGATAATATGCCTAGAATTCTTCTGAAACATCACATTTCCAATACTTGTATCTTTCTTTCGAGTTTAGCTGTTAGGTTCACATTTCACAGCCATATGTTTGTTTGTTTGTTTGTTTGTTTTAGTATCCAGAAGCCATGAGTTGTTAACCCTTAGGCTCGGTATTATGGATTTCGCAGCCTTTCGGCCTTGATTCCATGATAAATACCGTAAATCTTGGAGAAATGGGGCTTTTCTGTCTACCCCAGTGATTGAACCCGGACCACAAGGAGTTCGTCACCTGGTCACAGCGCAATCCGGTTTAGCCAACTACGCTAGAGAGCCGGGCCACAGTACATGTACTAATAGCTAGTGCTCTGAGTAATCGAATCTTAGTTTTGCCTGAAATGTTTTTGGATCTCCATAACGTTTGCGGCTTGGCAAGGATTGATATTGTCTGGGCAATACCAGACATGATTTCTGGCCTTGACCCCCCAGGTCACATAAAATGGATCCTAAATATTTGAAATGATTGACTTGTCAACATCATAGTGCATCTCTGGCAGTGTTTCAACCCTGGCTGGGTCCAATGTTGCCATTTTTCTTTGACAAAAAAACATTCAAAACGGAGT
>CAJHNH020002175.1:0-52500 GCA_905116865.2 Candidula unifasciata
AAAGTGTGTAACGTTCCCTTTTTCACGCCTCAGGGTTTTAGCATCTGGGGCTAGACCAAATTGGTTAGATCAAAAAAACATGTGGGTGCTGGGGTAACATCACGCCGACCCCCTTTACTTCCCAGGCTGAAACTGGTACCTTTTAAGGCTGGTTCCTGGGAGCAAGGTACTTTTTTTAAAAGTCCCCTCCGTCAAAAATTTTTTAAGACAAAAATAATTTCGCGACCAAAATTTTTTTGTTACTGCACCCACATGTAACCCCAACACTTCTTTTTATTTTTATCGCTTTTTTTTCGTGGGACACCCCTTCCACTGCAAAAACACAATGTCCGCTATAGCGGCAGGGGTTTTATGCCCTTGCATGCCGAGATATGGCGCGGGTTCAATCCCTGAAGTGGCAGGTTTTCTCCCTAAAGGGCTTTTTCGGGGAAATGTTACTTTAGAAATTTACCAAAAAGGGGTCTGACTGTTGGGTTCATCTGTCGCGACCGTGTGTCAAAATTTACACACTCCAAGCGCATCCATATTACCTGTAAGGTTGGCCTCAAATCGTTTTTGTGCAAGCCATTGATAATTACACATTAATATTTTGTTTAACGGAAAGCAAATGTTTTGGAACCTAAGCTTGTTGCTAGGAGGAAAAGCACAATGGACACGCGGCAATCTCCCATCATGGAACTGTTTCCATTAATTTCAGCTTCTGTCAACTGTTGTTTTTTGTAACCTTATCGTTTAGCCGATAGCTGGGCCAGCTGATAAGCTGTATCCCTGTTGTACACTGGTGTTTAGCTGCCGGTTTATTTTAATCAGCAGTTTACGGGAAGATGTGCATTACTGTCTTCTGTCTTCAGATCATGTCTTAGATCATGCACGTTATCTTTAAGTCCACTCCGCTTGATGAGCAGGTCAGTCTTAGGCGCTCTATCATGTGTACAGATAATCACATTTTTATTAGTTAGTTAGTTAGTTAGTTTTAGTTAGTTAGTTAGTTAGTTAGTTAGTTAGTTAGTTTAGTAGTTAGGAAAGTAGTTAGTTAGTTAGTTAGTTAGTAGTAGTTAGTTAGTTAGTTAGTTAGTTAGTTAGTTAGTTAGTAGTTAGTTAGTTGGGTTATCCTCATTGCACTCCGGACATGTCCATAGGTGCTCAGATCCTCTCCCTCAGTATGAACCCCAACGTCCGATGGCTAATAGTACCAGTTCTAGTTGATTAACAAGTCTTCTGGCGTAGCTGGTGTGCGTCTCGTTTTTTGCTGTGCCCGATCTTAATTCCCAAGTCTGCCATTCTGGCGAGTGATGTGGATTCACTGCCACCAAAGTCCTCTATCCTTCCCATTTGTCTGAGGGCATTGATATATCAGCATGATCCATAGGCTGACCGTCGGTAGTGATAGCGGATCCAGCCAACCTGTCAGCTCTTTCATTTCCATCGACGCCTGCGTGTCCCGGAACAAAAATAAAGGTGACTCCACGAACAGTGGACTTCTGTAATGATTCAAGACATTGTCTTCGCACTGAACCTGCCGAACCCCCGGATCTACTCTTGAATCACTGAGTAACATTTGCGGGTGTATTTTAGTGTTTTCAAGCCAGGCACACGCTTGCGTCCACTGCCATCACCTCCATCGTCATGCTGTGTTGTCATGGGGAAGCGCCGTTTGCTTCTTGACTGTTCTGTCTGGGCCCGCGAGCTTGCTGTAATGCCCAGCGCTTTCTTCTTTGGCGTATAACGGATCCGTCTGTATAGAATAGTGCATCTGCTTCGTCCTGAATTTTTCACCTGATGAGAGCGGTGACCTCGGCCATTTACCAGACTAACAGAATTCTATTCTTCTACATCGCCTGTTGAGTTGTGGCCAAATACAGTAAAATGTACAACTATATATGGCTCTGAGGCGACGAGGTAGGCCATCATTTCTGACTGGGTTACATGATGTCTGGTTATTCCTTCAGTATGTTTGCTAATAAAACATCTTCTGTCTGCGCGACCTTATCAGCTACGATTTTCCCATCTTCTAGTCTGTCGCCCCTTTTCACTAAAAAAGGCTTGATGCAGTGGGTGGTTCTTTATCAGCCACATATTTTGAGGTATTTTGCCCGGATGCCCTCCACATCCTGATCCTTTGGTTCCATTGGTGCGAAAGTCAATAATATTACCTTCAGTTGCTCCACAGGATGTTGTCTCTTGTTACAGACCCAAACTTTATAAAGCATGGGCTTCTTTTGGTCACCGTCTCGGTGCACGGTCAACCTGGGTAGCACTGACAGTGAGGCAGTGCCAGAGCGTATTCCAATTGGGGGGAACGTGCACCAGAACCGTAGAATAATGAAGCACCAAGCAGTCTTTGCTCGATGTTGGAACGCAGCCATTCATCCTCATTGCAGATAGACCTTTGCGTGCTTTTGTTATTCACATGGTCAACGTGTTCCCTGAATGACAAGCTGCGATCGAAACCTCAACCCCGAAGAGAGAAACGTCATAACGTTGGTTTCTGATCAATCCACATAATCACGCATTTTCACTTCTGGTAAGTCCGACTTGACAATGTGATTGTTCAAGAGAACCATGACACTGCTAGCCTTCGCAAGGATTGACATAGGCATTGTTGAACCATTCACACAGGCGGCAATTCGATCGAGTTCTTTGTGCATAGTGCTGGGCGATCCTCATGTCTATCACGCCCTCGTCGATAAATCAAAATGTCATCAGCAAATGAACAAAGTCGTCCTTCTTTCCATTCACTGTGATGCTCAGTAGATCATCAACAGTATTAAACGTTGAATAAGGACTGGTGGATAGCTGGTGATCCCTGTGGCAAGCCTGGACATATCGTTGCGGTTCTTTTTTTTTGTTGGGGGAGGAACCCAGCTACCACATGCGTTTAGTACAGATCTTTAGCTGGAAACAGGACGCGCAGCAATTCCAGCGGATCAGAATAGGATTGACTTCTAGTTTAAGCAGTAATTTGCATTAAATAATCGTACGAGGTACTTTATTGTAGGCATCTCTAAGTCCAACATTGCCGCACATGTCTCTTTTTAATCTGAAATCCCTGTACACATCGTAGGCGAAAACGCCAGCATTGAAACATGTTTCTCTTTATTTAACCTGTACCCTCCAAGTGTTAGGTTGGGAACTTATCATGTAGTTCCAAGTAGGTGGTTCAATCTTTGTGCGACAATTTTTTTCCAAAAGTTTGGTCCAACAGTATTCTGCATCGAGATGATCTGTAGCGCAAGATATTAGAGTGGAGTCTTTATTAGGCTTTGGTAGTGTGGAACAAATTAACTATGAAGCCATTCCTCTTGTAATCTGGGCCACTCTGGATGCCTGATATTGAATTCCTTTGCCACGCTTTTCAAATCAGACCCATTCGACATCACTCAACGCAGTCGTTGTTATCGGATGCCGTCAGGGCTGTAGGCAGTGCTGCGCGATTTCTGTAGGGCCAAAGTTTCTTTTGTGTATTTATGCAGTGATGTGTAAATTCTATGTCTAAGCTCAATGTTGTCTCGACAGCATCGACAGTTTATATCTTAAAACCCTATTCTTGTAGCTTTAGTCTTTATGGTTCAGTTTTGCTCCCATAGTAGCGCACCAAAAGGGTTATTTTACTCTATCAGCATCAGTTTCTCTTGCATATCAAGTGAGTTCTGTACCCACGGAAATCAGGATTAGAGAGCTGAAGTTTCTAGCCACAGAAATTCTCTTGAAATATAATGTCTGCCAGTCCTGTTCAGGAACGCCAGATATAATCATACTCCTCCCTTTATCTTCATTACATTCAAGCTGTGTCCCAGTCTGAGGTAATAGATACTTCTATCAAATAGAAAATGAAGACAGCTTCTTTTTCATTTGACTCTGTGTGCATATTGTGTTACATAAACGACACTCTATGGTGGTGAGATCCCCTGTGTAGATAACTTAGGAATTAAGTAGTTCAGTACCAATGAACTCGATAGAGAGACAGAAGCCAGACAATTGAAGCAAATACCGTCACCTACCAGTTAGCCCCACTGCTAAAACACTTAAATGTCTCCATTCCAGCAAAACAGCAAACGATTTATAGCATCTTTATCCCTACGTTATATTATCAGTGCCAAACATGGACAATGAATAACGTACTAAAACAGAATATAACTTTTCTAACTTTCTTTTGACATCTATATCTGTGTGTCCAGGCTAAATCTATACGTTCAGATGAGATCTGGGTATCCACATTAAAGCTGTATATCTAGAGAGTGTCTAGACTAGGAGTAAAATAGCTAGACTAGGAGTAGTACGTCTAGAGCAGAGCTGCCTATCAAGAACAGAACTCAAAGCAGAAAGTAGAATTATGTGTCCAGACGAGAGATGCACGTCCTATGTATTTGTCCAGTCTCAGGTTAATACGATATGTCTAAACTAGAAAAGTCGATCTTGACCATATATAGCCACATTTCCAGATCAGCGTTAGATTTCCAGATTAGAGCTAAATACTTAGACTTACGATGTCCAATGTAATATCCTGGGAAGTAAAGGCGACATGCATGTGAAACATTTGATGTGATGTATAAATAATGACAGCATTAATCACACGTGAGACTCCCTTTGGGAGAAGGGTGCGACAGAATACATCTGCTGCCCCATAAGAAGCGTGTCGGTAAAAGTGAATTAGAAATTAGCGGAAAGCAGATGTGTTGCGATGAAAGACGCAGATATTGCAGCTTCACTGTAGACCACTACACAACGTACTACGCCCAACTGTAAAATCGCACTTCAATGTCACGGATTGCAACACAATTCGCTCCTGACAAATGCTTTCTGGCTTGCTGATCTGACACAGTTCTCACAGTGGACAGGACGTATTGGCATGGAGAAGTAGCTGGGGCCAGCAGAGATGTTGCTGCTGTGAAGAAAGTCGGATACAGAAGGCAAAACAAATTCAGATATATCAACGCCTGTAGATCATCCGAAAGATAGAAATAAAATGCATGTTCCCATCTGCTCCTTGGTTTCCGTAAACATAATAACACACATAATACACACACACACACACACACACACACACACACACACACACACACACACACACACACGCTCAAAACTCAAAACCAGTTTGAAATAAGGAAACAGAATATATGTCTGAAAACATTATTATTTATTATATGATTGACATAGTCTGTTTACGAATCCAGATGCTTCTTGGATTATGCTATTCCCTGGTTGTTAAGCCACTGACTTGCAGGAGTAGTTCCGATAACAGTTAAGAACTACTGCCATTACATATCATGTCCATTGTAGCAGTGTACGTACATGACGGAACAGTATTTCTGACTCAGTCCTAAGAAGTTGCATATTTGATTTTCCATCAGACCTTTGGGTTGACCTTACCTCATGATTTGTACACATGAACTTTTCCAGAAGTTTCTAGGAACGGAGGAATAAGACAAGGAACTGGTCCCAGGTGCCGTGGCTAAATATGGGAAGCCTCAACATCTTAACAGTAGTGTCTGCTGTTTTAACTACATTCCCACTCTCAACAATCGTAGAATGCTGGAAAAACACCTCGGCACACCTGTTTTGTTACAAATTTAGTGGAAAGCTCAGAAACTGTTCATGTTTCAACAAGAAAATCACCCTGTAGAAAAATGTGTAATGCAGCAGACTCTTTAGAAGAAATGATGATATTGTTTCAACTGTTTCCTGCTCCCAAACAATGGCAGAGTGCCAATGATCCCTCTCCCGAAAACAGAACATGGGAAATAACAAGTGTAATTTAGGCTTTTAGATAAATGTAGCATTACTTCCCTCGTCATGCCTTTGTCTTTCATGCGAATGCATGAAATATGGGAAATAACTTGTTTAGTTCAGTTCTTCGAAGTAAAAAATATTATTACCTCCCATTTTATCCTCACGAAAATGTGAAATGTGCCCGCTAGTCTGGTGCCCATGCCGTAGATTTCAATTCACATCGAGACCGACTTGAAAAGTTACTTGGCTGTCAGTCTAAGACTGGTATAAGAAAATGACACCGGAAATAAAGGCGAATATTGATGAGGGATCCAGCACTGTATGTTGACTACGATTCAAAACGTGAATGGGATAGGTAATTTTTCAACAAAACGGGTGAAACACAGTTTCGCAGGCTATCTTTTAAGCCCCAATATGAGAGGCACATGGGGGAGGGAGGAGAAAGGAGTGAAGGGAGAAAGGGGGGGAGGGGGGTAATTTAAAGGCCCATCCCGGCTTTCGTTGGGAGTCCTAATATAACCCAAATGCTGAAAGGGGTTTCTAGGACTTTTGCCGAGGTGATTCTCACCCAGATGGTGGCACTTAGTGTCATCGGATATTTATCGCTCGTTGTGCGATCCTAGTGGGTCACTCAGACAGAATGTGTATCTAAGTAAGTTCAAGGCCTAATTCATGACAGTGGCACGTTGGGTATCGGGTATATGAGGCTTGACTCGGTCGCTTGAGGGGTGTTTAGACCAATGTTTTCAGCGTTTTTAATCCCCAGGATATTTTCCGTGGCTCATCTTTAATCAAGCTGAGTTAGTCTGGTAGCTATGAAATCATCCACTCTGTGCGGATGTGAACCCGAGACTATTGGCCCTGCAGGGGAGCGTCTGGCAGCTATGTTACCTCCGCCCTCAATATGTACTTTATGACATTATGAGTATAACCCTTTGAAAGCCTTTTACAGTCCCGAATGTTGTGAAGGCCTTTTGGAAGCTAGTGAACAGTGCAGAGACACAAATATGTCATTACGGTCTGAGCAGAAAGGTGCTGTGGGGAGTTCTCAGGTTTTATAAATCTTCTTCTTTTTTTATTACCATTCTGAGGACTGAGGTTCAATGCTGCAGATATCACCTGCTTCCACTCATCTCTCCGGTTGGCTTTCTTTTTCCAGTTAGTGACATCATGTGATTGTTGATCTTTCTGGACATTATCTCTCCATCGTTTCCTTGGTCGGCCTCATATCGAGGCTTAGATATTTTTTTCCTAACGAGATGAAGTTTTACGAAGGGCGGGGTGTCGGCCCCACGCTTCAATCCCCAACCTGGAGGACCAGGATGTCTCTATTTATATGTTCTTTATCGTTTGACTTTTTCTGCTTGGGATACCCTGCTGGTAGCTACACTACCGCCGGCATAGCTCTCAGGGTCATTGAGAATCACAAACGTCTCTACCGCAGTAAGGTTGACAAACCACGTCAAGCAAGACCATGGAAATAGCCGCTGCTTCTAGAGAGCATTAGATGGGTATGCAAGCAAACCACCACACAGGCAGTAAGTGTATCAGACTCCATGAATATGCTTCAGAATATAGCAATAGGCAGCATGCGCTCTGAATGGGTAGAAAGTATTCGAAAATCGCACTTAACCTCCCTCACCTGGATCTGCACACCTGGTCATGCTGGCGTAGTTGGAATTGTGAGAGTGGACCAAACTAGCAAGCATTTTAATAACGCATGTGGGAAGAAGCATGGACAGAGCAGATATCGCTGTACGGTTTGGGCTAGTGGATAATGAGGAATCCTATCACTAACACGATTCAGTAACATGGGAGTAAAGCATGGTGAAGCACGTACGTGCCGTCTTCGATGCTGAGATATATATAACCAGCTTCTCATGGGAACAATTAGTAGAAGTACTTTGGAGCGGCTGCTGCATCCGAGGACTGAGGACGCATGGGAATGCCCAATGTGCAGTATCGTCGGGAAACTTGTATTTCTCATAAGCTTGAGGCCCCCTTTAAAACTTCCTTGCGCCACCCTAGGGATGCATGAACCCTAGGCCAGATACATGTCTTGATGTGGATTTTGGGGAACAAAATGTCATAGACCGAGTTGCATGTAAAAGAGAATCAGGGAAAAAGTATGGATAAAGAAAACAAAAAAGCTCCCAGATTCCCCCAGAGCTCAGAGCTCAGCTCCAGAGAGGAGGCATGCTGATTATATGCGTGGACGACAATGGCCCAGAAATTCTACGATCTAATTGGGGTACACATTTTTTAACACCAACAGGTTTGCTTGTTATACCTACCATCGACAAGGACTTGATTCGAATGCCTCCCAATAACACGCCATGTAACACTGTATCTGAAAAGATGCCAACGAAAACAGCAACAGGAACAAATTCCAACTTGGAAAAAAAATCTGAAAAGACTTTTTTTTAAATTCATCACACCATCAAATATGTAAGAGAAGTTGCTGCAAAAGGTAGACTCAGATGGGAGTCCATTTAATTTTTCGCTCAGATACATCATGGGCAGTGTAAAATTTGTCAAGCTCCCACAAAAACCAAATGGTTGACCCCACCCCCCCCCCTCCCTCATAAAAAATATGTTTCGTGTGGGTCGCCACTATCGTTTTCAATGCCGCCAATCCACGTCTGCTCCACGAAGGACAGACTACGATAAAATGTCAAACCAAAGTATTTCGACTAATCTCTTCTTTCAACATTAATACGCTTAATGGATATGATGGACACGCTTTCCTTCCCAATGCTGTTATTCAGAGAGCATCACAAAACACTGGCCTTCTCTGGGTTTACCCTGTCTGTGCACACCACTCCGTCATCTCATGCAAAACACTTTGCATGTTTCTGGTCATGTCGTGCCTGTCTGACCTGCTTCAATATAATAGGACAGTATCTGCAAATGTTAAAGTTCGCCCTGGTCCATTGGGCTGCATTTTTGTCAGACTTGCTGTATATATGTTAAACAAGACTGGTGACAATGGTGATCCCTGGGGAAGGCCTTGGCGAATGCGTACTGAATCTATTTAGTATTCGTAGAGAATAGTGAACATTTAAAAAACATTTTATGTATTGCATCCTTCAGTCAGTCTGTCGTAACTAAAAACTAGGAATGAAAGAATCCTAAGTATTATAACAAGTAACTAAACTTGGAAATTGTCACTGACAACTTAGTTAATGCAGGAAAACTGCATTAGCTTTCAACAAAACCAACCGTTCCATGTCGTCAGCATTAAGGCCGTGTATGCACAATTTACGTTATGCTGATGACACAGTCTTGATAGCAACAAGTCAGAAAGAATTACAGGAAATGATAGACATTGTGGTGTTAGAAAGTGGAAGAATGGGCCTTAGTTTGAATAATGGGAAGACAGAAGTCAGTAATGGTGGTATCAAAGAAACAAATTATTCCTAAATGTGTAATAAAAGTCAATGGTGTTATTTTAAGACAAGTACAGAAATTTAAGTATCTGGGCACATGGATAACATCAGATGGAAGATGCATAACTGAAATAAGAAACAGAATTGGACAGGCAAAAACTGCATTTTATAAAATGAAAAACATCTTGCGCAATATATCCTTGTCATTGAGAGTTAGAAAAAGAATTCTTGCTTGCTACATACATCCAGTTTTAACATATGGATGTGAATCCTGGACAATCGGTAGGCAGGCCAAACAATTTTTAGAGGCCTCAGAGATGTGGTTTTACAGAAGAATGCTTAGAATACCTTGGACAGCCAAAAGGAGCAGCCAAAAGGTTTTGAAAGAGGCGGGAGACCGAAGACAACTTATCACTGACATCAGAGGGAGACAGTCATCATTTTTCGGCCATGTTATGAGAAGAGGGAAAATAGAACATGGTGTGACCACTGGAAAGATCTGTGGAAGGAGGGATAGAGGAAGACAACGAGAGAAGATGCTTGACAGTCTTGTTGCATGGCATGGAGGTGTGTCGGCACACGAACTGATACATGCTGCAGGAGATCGCGGATTATGGAGAGGCATGATCGCCCACGCCAGTCGGCAAGGCACCTGATGATGATGCAGAAGCGGGTGTAAGGTAACTACTATTCGTATTCGGCCCGACCGCTACTATTCGGCCGAATACCGAATAGTCAATAGATCCACTATTCGGCCCCGAAGCGAATATTCGGTACAGCCCTAGTTAAAACACTGACTCTCTTAAAATAATCAGATAATAGATTGGAACTAATCAGTCAAGATAAGACAGAATACATGATAATAACTAGACAGGGAAAAGATATAAACTCCGGCCACATACAAGTCGATAATATGAAAATCAAACGAACGGAAACATTTAAGTATTTGGGTGCAAACTTCAACTGCTCCAACATGCTGAGAAAAGAAATACAATCTAGAATACAATCTGGAAATAACGTATATTATGTCCTTGAACATTTGCTAAAGTCAAAGTGTCTGACACACTAAGAACACAATATTTAGAACGTTGATTAGACCAATTATTTTACATGGCTCTGAAACTTGGAGCACAACTAAAAAAAATAAAGCTTTATTACAGGTTTTCGAAAACAGAGTCTTTAGACCCATCAAAGATGCAAACAGTGAGGAATGGAGAATGAGAAGCAATACAGAAATGCATATTCCTTTTAAATCACCACTGATCACTGGCATCATGCGAGCTAATAGACTGAAATAGTTGAAGAAGAAGAAGAAGAAGAAGAAGAAGAAGAAGAAGAAGAAGAAGAAGAAGAGAAGAAGAAGAAGAAGAAGAAGAAGAAGAAGAAGAAGAAGAAGAAGAAGAAGAAGAAGAAGAAGAAGAAGAAGAAGAAAGAAGAAGAAGAAGAAGAAGAAGAAGAAGAAGAAGTAAGAAGAAGAAAGAAAAAAGAAGAAGAAGAAGAAGAAGAAAAAGAAGAAGAAGAAGAAGAAGAAGAAGAAGAAGAAGAAGAAGAAGAAGAAGAAGAAGAAGAAGAAGAAGAAGAAGAAGAAGAAGAAGAAGAAGAAGAAGAAGAAGAAGAAGAAGAAGAAGAAGAAGAAGAAGAAGAAGAAGAAGAAGAAGAAGAAGAAAAAGAAGAGAAGAAAAAGAAGAAAGAAAAAGAAGAAAGAAGAAGAAAAGAAGAAGAAGAAGAAGAAGAAGAAGAAGAAGAAGAAGAAGAAGAAGAAGAAGAAGAAGAAGAAGAAGAAGAAGAAGAAGAAGAAGAAGAAGAAGAAGAAGAAGAAGAAGAAGAAGAAGAAGAAGAAGAAGAAGAAGAAAAAGAAGAAAGAAAAAGAAGAAAGAAGAAGAAGAAGAAGAAGAAGAAGAAGAAGAAGAAGAAGAAGAAGAAGAAGAAGAAGAAGAAGAAGAAGAAGAAGAAGAAGAAGAAGAAGAAGAAGAAGAAGAAGAAGAAGAAGAAGAAGAAGAAGAAGAAAAAGAAGAAGAAGAAGACAGGACATTGCTGCAAATCTCTCCTTTAGCGTTTTCACTTGTGTCTAAATTTTTCGGACTCATATAAGCTTACTCACATAAGCTTCACCAGTCATCAACGTACACACAGACGCTGAGCATTGGTGGATGACGGTGATTTTCATCTCTAATTATTACTGGAACAAAAACACGGCATATGAAATGTAACAATAGCCAGTGCCAGCAGTATTGCACTCGATTATAGATTATTAATCCCCACGGCGCTTAAGGCAGTAGTTCTTTATGATGATGATGAATATGATGAGGATTATGATAGTGATAATTAATGTACTCTAAATCTTGAGTGAAGTGGTTGTTAAGGTGTGGTTTCCGTAGCAAGACAAATGGAGGGAAAGACAAAACACGAATATGAAAACGGAAAACCTGTTGAAAAAATAAAACGTAGATAGTCACAATTTCAAGTTACTATTATAAAAATAGGTTAACCTGAAAATGTATCTGGTAATTCTCCCATGCTTTCTACACTCAAACGGCCCTAGACTGAAACAGTCTTTGGAAACACTTTTAAACGGTCACTGCGTGTATGTGATCAGCTCTGCAACAAAGCTTCAACAGAAGGCACTCCAGCTATGTAAACGATGACGTTATTGTGAATTGTCTATGCCTCTAAAACACACATCTAAGTCGAAAGTATGTATACATGCATATCCCATTTGAGTTTTGTACAGTTTCATTACAACAACAACAACAAAAAATTATCTACATGGTTATATGGACTTCCGGACATAATGGGGAGTAGGGCATTGCAAAATGTTAAATTTTAAAGTTATTTTTGTTTTCGACAGCGCTTTGCTAATGCAGTTTTTAGACATGGTCTAGTCTATGTCCCGAGCCCCTGAGTTTAGTGCTTGGCGCAGCCCTGTGAGCTTTTTTTTTCTATGAAATGCTTTTCATTTGTGCTGCACAATGTCGTGGTAATCAATATGGCTGGTAGCCGGTTTACCTGTCTACTGGTAAAATACCTTATGTAATAATTCTACGTGTGTATTCTTACATTAACGGCAAACTACATTACCGGTGGCGACTGTTGTCTTTGGCGTCTTTAGCTACTGACATTTCCATTTAATGTGTGCGCATATTTGTGGATTGTTTCAGAACTAAATATTTGTTTACTAGTTTTTCAAATGGGACAGTGAGGGACATTTCATTTGATTTTCACTGGCACAGGAACGGAGCAAGTATGGGAAAACCCGACTGCAGTGATGTTGAAACCTTGACTGAAACTAGATGTTAATATTTGTTCCGCATTATGGATATACTGATAACAGATTACTTAACCGTCGTTTCCCAAAAGGTTTAATGAAAACAGAGCATGTTGCACATTGGGTATAAGGGAGTAGCTGATATTCAGAGTCCAGTGGGTACTCAGTTTTCATGTGGTCAGTGTCACACACAAAGATGAAATGCCTTAGAAGAGCGACAGGAGTTTCAAGGAAAGACAGAATACGAAATCATGAAATCAGACGAATGCTAGGAATAAAGCCAGTCTTACAGGTCATCAAAGAACAACAGATGAAATGGTTTGGACACCTAACAAAAATGCCCTGGTACTATCTGCCACAGAGAGCCACACTAAAACGTTTAAACAGGTATAGAGTATAGTGGAAGACCTCGGAAAATATGGAGTGATGGCATTTAGAACAACCATGCAGAAATGAACATCAGTCTTAATAGTGCTCTTGACAGAGCTCATCAACCAACATTACATCTCCCCCCCCCCCCCTAAACGCTTCACTGAGGTACAAGGTGGAAGAGGAGAAGAAGAAGAAGTGTCACACACGTTTGCCTTCATTGGAGGTTACCGATTATCGACAGAACAACAACTGTTTACAAAGGGAGTAGCATTGAACTACATCATTATAATTGGACAGTATGTGTGACAGCACTGTGAACCTTCCATTGGCGGAAAATCTCATGTGTAAAATCCATTCCAAATATTACACCTTAAAATATTCTAGGTCAGAGTGTTATAAAAATTAGGTTACCGACAACATCCCATATTGGGCTTTGTTCTATGAGAATCCCTGGACAATTCTAATAATTACACTCTTCCCGTTTTGTTAGCAATGTTGAATTCAGAGGCTGTTTTAAAGACTTTGATTACTTTTACTGAGAATTTAATTAATGGTCACTGTGTGAATTAACAGGCACAGTAGTAAAATTTTCATTAAAAAGAAAACATTTAAACAAATGTGTGAATTAGGCAATGTGTGGCTAGTGTCCCTTGTGTAAATAAGGTAGCGTCTTTGAAATTAGTTACCCACTAATTGTGTGGAAGCAGCAGCGATGCGGTTTTATACACGAATGATGAGAATGCTATGGACATTTCCAAAGAATTTTGGAGATATCTTGAAAAAACTTTACTCACAAAGAGAACTGATTGCGCACAGCATTAGGGGGAAACCTACAATCTTTGCTGACATTATGAAAAAGGTAAAAAAAAAAAAAAAACTTTTGACGGGTAGTTAGTGGCTAAAAAATACAAATAGACACTGACTGAGAGAATGCTGGATAGTTTCACATCTTAGCATTGAAAACCATAAGTGTTAGAAATTTTTAAAAGTACTGCACACAGAAGAGTAGTTCTGCCTTGTCACTTGGGTATATATATATATATGTGTGTGTGTGTGTGTGTGCATGTTTCTGTATGCAAACGCGTATACATGTCTTCCCTCGTGTGTGTGTGTGTGTGTATATATATATATATATTTTAGGCAATTGTACATGTTTGTCTATATATATATATATATATATATATATATATATATATATATATATATATATATATATATACTAGCTGTACCCGGCCACGCGTTGCTGTGGCATAGTTTGGCTAAATGGAAATGAAAGAAAATAGAAATCGCACGTGTCTAATAAAATCATTGTCTGCTCTAAATCCACCTACTACTCTCTCCCTCATCAAAGGTTTTTGGAAAAGAAAGACAATGGAAATCGCACGTGTCTAATATAGTTAATGTCGCGATCATTCTCTGCACAGATATAGAGATAGTCTGGTTTTCCAACTTTAGAACACGCACCTTATAATTGTATCTTTATATTAGTGGTCGTTTAAATGGTGTTATTAGCACAGTAACAAAAATGGTTATTTGGTTATCACATGCTAAAGCTGTTTGTATTTTTATAGGGGACGGAAGTAAAGCTACAACTGTACTTGTGAATAACAAAGTAAGTCGTAAAGAATAGAAAAGCGGAGGTAGCGTTAGTAAAATATAAACAAATTAGGTAATGAGAACTTGAAAATCACGTGTAAAGCTCTTTAAGTTCTCTTAAATTTAAGTCATTACCCCCTCCCCTCTTCCACCGACTACTGCTCTCTCCCTCTTCAAAGGATTTGAAAATCACTACCTGGCGATATTTTTTTGTTGCTGTAACTGACATTGACATCCCTGTCCATCTGGACTAAAATAGGGAGCAGGAATTGTAATAGGTAGTGAATGGGGCTAGTGTAATATTTACCACATCATCCTTCAAGTACCAGTACAACTACTAAAATAATGTCACTGCTATCTGTGTTACCATCGGAGTAGACAGGGAGTCGTGAGCCAGAAGATTTTGTTCCGCATGGCTAGTGCTGTCGCCACAGACTGGTCAGGTTAGGATGTATAATTTCACTTGCCGACAGAAGAACGCCATAACTTTACAGGCGGTCTTCACATGAGAGCACTATGGTGTAACAGCCCAACCACAACTATTACTGCTGCTGCTACTTTAAGTGGGTAAAGCAGTTACTGTGACTTAAAGCTCTCTCAGTTAATAGTTGCCCCCCCCCCCCCCCCCCCAAATTCACCGACAACTCTTTCCCTCATTGAAATAGTTGGGAGGAAAAAAAACACTTGAAAAGCAAATGAACACAGGAAAAAAACACCATAATTAGGAAATGAACGCCATGGTAAACAGCATAGCTTAAAATTCCAACGCAGATGAAATAACTAAATAAAAATAAATAAAAATAAAATAAATGAAAATAAATGAAAATCTATGAAATTTCAGCGTAACCATGCAATCGGAAAGTTTAAAAATGCAATCATAAATATGCGAAATAGTCAAATTTAATTATCAAATGATTTACCCATTTGCTTTTTTTTTTTTTTTTTTTTTATATTAAGGCAACTTGGCTAGTGCTGTCACCACGACAGAGCAGATGAGAATATTATTTTAGTCCGGGGTAAAAAAAAAAATTTAATTGCTGCGAATTCGAACCCAGGTCTCCCGCCCAGGAACCCAGTGTTCTAACCATTCAACCAAGCAGCCACTTAATGGGATCAACGAAAAGAGAACTTGACTACTAGAGATGTGTGTCCCTACTATATATATATATAGTGCATACCAGCCCCCTACCCGGTAACCATAACCAGGAATTAAAGTAACTGCCTAAGCCACTCTTTTTGGTGCAGTTGAGACTTCTTACCAACATACTTGGCACAAAGAAACCAGATCACAGTTATAGCTATTACTACTCTCAAGGTGGACAGAAGGAACGTTTCAAGGACAGCCTAAAGACCTCACTGAAAGACATCTGTATTGATCCTAAAACCTGGGAAGTCGCTGCATGTATTCGCTTATCCTGGCGCTCCTCTCTTCATCGAGGAGCTGTGGCCCATGAATCTGTTAAAAATGCAGCAGCAGAGAAGACAACAAACCAGGAAAGACACTGAAGCAAACTACCAGAGAGATGCGGCTTCTATTCCCTGTCCACGCTGCTCGAGAATGTTCAGGGCTAGTACTGGCCTTATCAGCCATCTGCGCACTCACAAAAGCTAATCCAGTTACCACTGGTTGAAAGAACTGGTCATCATCACCTGTATTGGACAAACAACAACAGGTTAAAAGTTGTCGATTTTTTTTTTTTTCAATAAATAGACCGACGGAAGAAACCTCACCAGGTACTAGAGTACCAGTTCAAGTCACTCTTTTAGGTGCAATTACCATTTCTTAGCCAACATACTTGGCACAAAGAAATCAGACCGTAATTATAGCCGTTACTGCTGGCAGAAGGTTAAACGTAGTCGATTTTTTTTTTTCTTCAAATTTGCATAAATAGATAGATGGAATTTAATTGAACTGTCTACAGGTGGATGCCATGGACAGGGTACCCAGAGACAAGACCGGTAGATTGTGGTCATAGTGGATGCCATGGACAGGGTACCCAGAGACAAGACCGGTAGATTGTGGTCATAGTGGATGCCATGGACAGGGTACCCAGAGACAAGACCGGTAGATTGTGGTCATAGTGGATGCCATGGACAGGGTACCCAGAGACAAGACCGGTAGATTGTGGTCATAGTGGATGCCATGGACAGGGTACCCAGAGACAAGACCGGTAGATTGTGGTCATAGTGGATGCCATGGACAGGGTACCCAGAGACAAGACCGGTAGATTGTGGTCATAGTGGATGCCATGGACAGGGTACCCAGAGACAAGACCGGTAGATTGTGGTCATAGTGGATGCCATGGACAGGGTACCCAGAGACAAGACCGGTAGATTGTGGTCATAGTGGATGCCATGGACAGGGTACCCAGAGACAAGACCGGTAGATTGTGGTCATAGAAAACACCGAAACTGCTATACAGAAAATTATCTCGGTCAAAAAATATCGCAGCTCTGCTGGTAAACATTCACAAAGCACTTACGTCACTTGGACGAAAGAAAGGAAGAAGATATTGTTTTTGATAAAGACAAAGGTAGCCCTGTAGGAGCTACTCCGCTAGAATGCAGTAGTGTAAGGTATTCCAAGCCACGACACAGGAAGTCGAGTTACCACGGTCATTTCTCTTCACTTTTTCGTTTCAGTAAATTGTCAGAATTTCAAGACAGGTCGAGTTAAGATTAGATCTGTTGTTGGGAAAAGTGACTGGGGCAAGGGGCGTGGGAACAGAGAATCCTTTTGCTTGCCTCCTGTATGATGTATATGTTGAATTTATTACATGCCTTTAGAATTGTTCATTACTGACGAGTGTTCATCATTCACTGTTCTCAGCTGCCTGGAGTACATGTATGTATAAACAGCAATCTTTAACTGTGTTAACATGTCTATGATAGAAACTATCATAGTCTGGGAGCTATTTTCTTGTAGTAGTGGGGATTTCCGGCCAAGTTGCCCCTAGGTATATATATATTCTATTCTGCCATAACTTGTGTTGCCCCACCCCTGAAATAGGTTGGATGTGTAAATTGGCCGCGGGATACCGCCTAGACCAATATGAGCCGACCTCCCAACATTGATACTATTTCAGAGTGCTGTTGGTTCATTAGGAGAAATCCTTAATCAGGCACGTGACACGAGTGGTATGTGATACAAGCGTGATGCTGATCACATTACCCACTTTGTACCGACTGGTCTATAAAAATATAGGTCTAGCCCTATATGCCATATACGCCTAAAGGCGTGGAAAAGGGTCCTTTACTTTTACTTTACTTTACAAGATCGCCCACGCCAGTCGGCCAGGCACTTGATGATGATGAATTATTTTCCTCAACAAACACAACAGAAAGTGTCATGCTTGACTGCTCACCAGTTCTAGCAATTCTTTTAATTCTTGTTTCGGAGACATAAAGAGGACAACGGTCGGTCTATCGTGATCATCAATTTCCAATACTTTGAAAACTAGCCAGTTGGAATGAACTTCTCTGTAGCTACCAAGAGATCTGACTGATGTGATCTGTCATTACAACGAAGCCAGAGTCTCCGCTGACACGTTTTGGGAGCTAAAAGCCACCAGTTGATGTCAGGGCCACATAAACTTGTCTTCCTTAAAGAATTGTACCCATACAAAAACTATGAGGTTAGGGAAAATGTGATTGATTGAAGAAAATCATTACAGGCAAACTTTGTTATTACGCTGCGTATTTTAAATGTGTAAAGATGCCATGGCAAGATAGATATATGGTTCATTGCCCGCAGTTTCCATTGCAAGGTTGTTGTATTTTTTTAAAAGTGCCCGGAAACAATGAGTTGTTAACCTTTTGGCTCTGTACTGTGGATATCGCAACCCTTTGGTCTTGATTCCATGATTTTAAGGTTAGTTGCGTATCCTTCACAGGACGTTGCAGAACCAACCCCAACAGCCCCTGTCGAAACCAACGCAAGGCACATGGCCCGCAGCTGGGATAGAACCCGGCATCCCGGCATTACGAAGCGTTCGCATCGACTTAACCACAGAGCCGACGATTCCATGATAGATACCGTAAATTATGGAGCAAGTGGCTTTTCTGCCTTTTCCCCGGTGTGAACCTGGACCACAAGGAGTTCGTCACCTGGTCGCCATGCAGTCCAGTTTAGCCAACTGGGCTAGTGAGCCAGGCTTGCAAGTTTAAACATTTACAGATAAAAAGGAACCATGTGTGATACGCTGTTTTTTTTTCTCTTATTGACCATTCTTTTTGCACGTTTTTTTTTTAAATAACTGGGCCAACGTTTGTGTTTTCAACAGCAATTTAGTGTTCTGCAGTAATTGATTTTGTTACAATTTTCTACAATCCATTTTTCATCTTTGTTTTACAGGTCACGGTATCATTATTATAACTATACTGTTAGGGAACTGCGTGGTCTCGAGGCATGGTGTATGCCTCGAGTGCTAGAGGTTCCAGGGTAAATCCCCGGTAAGGGCTGTGATTTTTTTCACGTGGACTTGGACTTTTAGTAATTCCCCCTGGTCTCTGGGTAGTGAGACCGGACGCCCGTGTGCACTGTTGCGAGTGTAAAAAAAATGACTTGACAGTTGGAAATCGAAAAAAGTAGCCTAACCAAAATTTAGAGTTTAAAATCTACCCAAAGTATTATAGGATCCTCGCCAGTGCTACAGAGCCTGTGCACTGTGCTGACTCAGACTTGAGTTAGAAGAAGAACGGAGCACTTATGGGTGACTACCCATGTGCTGTGATGTTGATACGTTGTTTAAAACCTCAAAACTATACTGTTTAAAAAAACACGCATAGTTATGCAATCGCGCATTTTTATTAGTAGCCAGTAAACTTGTACGACTAAAACCTTTAGATGACCCAGATGCAAAAGAACTGGCAATTGATTGATTGAACCCTCTGGTATTCTTGTGTGCAACTTGAACACTTCTGAATGACAAAAGTATCACAACATTAGGTGCCCTTCAATAGCTATGCGTTTGTTTATTTCAGCAGTAAAGCGTAGTCGGATAACTATGCATGTTTATTTTTTAACAGTATTTTTATTTTCTTGGTAAATATAGAAATATTCAAGTCATATGTATGTCTTTAGTCTGCCCCCTGGGCTTGGGCGCTGCGAACACACTTTGTAATTCCAAAATACCGAGTTCTATTCCAGCAGCATGCAATGTGGCAGCAGACTGTTTTGCGTTGATGCAGACTAGTGCACTTAAACCTGTGGGCCGCAGAAAAGTGCAGGTGGGTGGCCAAAAATGTCTGCCTACTGGGACGGGGTAGGTTTGTTTTTCTCGTTCTTGATTGTGGTCTGTGGGATAAACAGCTCAAGGATGAGAATCAAATAGATGGCAATTTCCTCAACCCAGTTCAGCCTGCTAAAACTGTTATATTGGGGCACCTGACGGTTACTTCGTCTTTTTCTTCCTCTTTGTTCACTTGCTGTAAGCTCCTGGTTGTTCGTCCATCTGGACTTTGGCTTTTGGTCTGAGTTTTGCGTGTACATCCGTTTTATTAGCTTATTTGTTTACAGTTGATTGTTCCTTGCCGCTCGGGCAGATGCACTCAGACTTCGAAGGAAGCTGCCAGTAAGTCGACTCCTACGACATGCTTGTTGGGAAGGCAGTGTCTTTCTGCCAAATGCCCAAATTCTAACACCTGTCTGATGAATCTTTCATAAACTTGTCACTCTTGTTATTGAAGTAGTCGACTGATCGAAGTTGCTACCGTAGCGACAATATAACACCAAATCTCACAACAACTGTTGCAAAGTCACCATATCGTCTTGTCCCTGTCCGAGAGTTCGAAGTACAGCAGGGGAAGATCGGGGCCTGGAGTCATAACCTAGGTCTGCCTACTTTCTGAGATTGTATAGGAAGTAATGGGCCGAAACAATCGTCGACGAAGGATCTTTATACTGATTATCAGTGAGCCCTAGCTGTGCATGCTCATTGGTATGATTGTTTTCCACACAATGGGGCCCCGGAATCTATACAACTCATTCAGGTGTTTATCACTGCATCTTGCTTCAATCTTTCTATTTGTGACCAGGTTGCTGAGTCTATTCTTTCTCATAACATGTTCACAATAATATTTTCAGCATAAGTCTAATTTCTCTACAAAGTGTACAGCATTTTCCTAGCACTCAAATTTTTTTTTTTTTTTTTTTAGTGTCTGCTTATCGACTTTGACTCACAAGATATAACAGCACCGATTCCGTATAGTACAATAATATACTTACTTTCGCTTCAATTGGCATATATTTATTACTGTGGCAAATCTCACCTCTTATGTTTCTTCCATATTTTGTCCGCAAGGCTCCGTAATTTTCTGGCCTCAGATAGAAGTTACGAAACTTTGTACTCATGACCATGAATTTCGGGTTTTTAACTCCGTGTGATGGACGAACAACACGCGTGTTTGCTGTTGCCCTAACTCTTAATGTGCAACTATGCATCATTTCCAAATTGTTATTCTTATTTTTTAAATGGCGTAAGGGGTGGGAAGAAAGAAAAAAGGGGCTTTGTTGAATAAGAGAGAGAGAGAGAGAGAGAGAGAGAGAGAGAGAGAGAGAGAGAGAGAGAGAGAGAGAGCGAGAGAGAAAGACAGAGAGAGAGAGAGGGAGAGAGAGAAGGATGCACTCTCTGGTCGCACCGTTGTTTTTTTAATGAGTATTGCTGGTATTTAAAATTAGGGGAAACATCCTAATTCTCTTGTCATTCGATTCTAATGTAAATTCTTCATAATTTGAATGTGGGTGAATGAACAGTCTGCGATCACACAATATTTTTCCTTCGAATTATCGAGTGTGGAATGAGGGGAATGTGTGTTGTCTTGTAATGATTAGTGCACATGTACACACTCGTGTTGTCCATGGAAGAAACCGCAATCAAACCATAAGGGCTACTTCCAGTCCATAAAAGTAACCGCAGTCAACCAAGAAGGGCTACTTACAGTCTATGAAAGTAACGATAATAAACCAAGAAGGGCTACACTCAGTCCATAAAAGTAGCGCAGTTAACCCTGAAGGGCTACACCCAGTACATGAAAGTAACCACAATCAACCCAGAAGGGCTAAACCCTGTACATAAAGTAACCACAATCTACCCAGAAGAGCTACACCCAGTACATGAAAGTAACCACAATCAACCCAGAAGGGCTACACCCTGTACGTAAAGTAACCACAATCAACCCAGAGGGGCTACACCCTGTACATAAAGTAACACAATCAACCCAGAAGGGCTACACCCAGTACATGAAAGTAACCACAATCAACCCAGAAGGGCTACACCCTGTACATGAAAGTAACCACAATCAACCCAGAAGGGCTACACCCTGTACATTAAAGTAACCCCAATCAACCCAGAGGGGCTACATCCAGTACCTGAAAGTAACCACAATCAACCCAGAAGGGCTACACCCAGTACCTGAAAGTAACCACAATCAACCCAGAAGGGCTACACCCAGTACATGAAAGTAACCACAATCAACCCAGAAGGGCTACACCAAGTACATGAAAGTAACCACAATCAACCCAGAGGGTTGCAATCAGCCCAGAATGCAACTGAAGAATGTAGCAGTATAAAATTGAGGAGAGATCTCCCCTACATGATACCTTCTACATAACATTTCACTGGGTTCCAGCCATTCAGAGATGTTAATACACTAACATTCAGTCCACCAAATCAGACAAATAAATATTAGAACCTAAGACTAACCAAAACTACGATACATCATCTCTAGGATAGTCGTAATATTGAAATTCTTTAAATTTGATAAATTTTCAATAAGTGTATTCGTTTGATAAATAGCAACACACTGTTGGGACATCTGAAGTCCACTGGCAATCTGACCTACAGCCCCTGGGAAAATGCACTGAGATGAGAATTCAGCAACTAGTCGTGGTTATAATTGGTTGAATGAGGATTTCTATAGTTCAGACGGGCCTTAGGGACCTGGCCGGAAACATTTTCAATTCTTGGGAAAACTGGAGACAGATGTTTTCTTTCCAGTTGACAACATGAGCTAGCGACTGGGGAGAACTTAATGTATAGTCACCTGTGCCATTCAACTGTCTTTTTGTTTGTTTGTCTGCGCTTTATTCTCACTATCTCTCTCCCCCCCCCCCTTTCCTTTTTTTCGCTATAAGTATATGTCTGTATGACTGTCTGTGTGTCTGTATGGCTGTTTATATATATATAAATATATGTCGATAAGTCTATATTTAAACAAACATCAACTAAAACATTATTTTGCTCGCCACTGTTTCTCATTCATTGTCAGTTATTCTGCCAAAATTTTTAGTTATAAAGGCGTCAGCCTGTGCATGAAATATGCTCGAGGTTTTCCTGTGAGCGGAAGCCATTCAATGTCCCTTTGGCTTAATGGCATAAGTGGTTATCGTGTCGTAATCTGCAGACACGCAACAGTTGCCAGAACGGTATAGGATTATTTGACAAGAGTGTGGACAATGTTTGGAGAAAAAAAAAAAGAGTGATCGTTTTTTGTTTTGATTCATTAAAGGGAGCCTTCATTAAGCAGTGCTCAAAATTTTTTCCTTAGCAAATAATAAAGATACAAACATGACATCTTGTACAATTCAAATGTCAAATATCCGTATTGTGTATACGAAGTGGCACGTCATTCAGGTTAAAAGTACAGCTGCAATAATCCGTTAAAATTGCACGTGAGGACAATGTGTGTTACAGAGAATACTGGTGCTATCAGAACTGGAACTCTCCGCTCGCTGCTGAAAATGGGGGGGGGGGGGGGCGCGAAAAAAAGGAGGGGGGTGGGCAGAGCTCTTATGGGAGTGCACCGAGTGCAGTGATGCCGATTCTTAATTCAACATACAAACAGAGAATTGTTGTAGAATATCTGATTGTGGAATAGGAAATTGTAAACACTCATAAACGTTTTGTGTGCCTGTGCATAGAAGTTCTGTAGTTGATAGGAACTTTATAGGGTGAGGAGACGTTCTCGGTAATGCTAGTTATGTTGTGAAGACGTTTATGGGAACAGAATGCAACCTGGTACAGACAAGGTATTAATACCCCTTGTTTCGCGTTAGAGTAAAGTGAAAGAAATGAACGGTTTAGAAATGAGGATGTGTAAAGGAATAATGAGTTATTTATCTTGCAAAATAAAGTTTGCGAGAACAAATTATGAGGTATTATTTTCTGAATACCTCTCGTGGTAAACCAATGTACAGCGGCATGTGGACTGATGGAGACTAAGTTAGAAAATAAATGTTAGAAGTAAGTTTGATGATGTGACTGAAACTCGAGAAATAGACGACTAAAGAAACTCTGGAGTCGAGATGTAAGCATCTTTGACACACAAAAGCTGTCATAAGCTTACCTCCTCTAGATTCAAGAAAGTTTACGGAAAAACTGAAGAATTGTTTATATACATGTAACCAGTGAGTACACAGACATGTATAGGATCGATCTTTGTGTTCATGATCACCTTACTAATCCTGTCGACATAATGTCTATTACGTTAAACACATTCATAGTAAGCAATAACTAGACTATAGACGGTAGGAATATTACTTTCTTTGACTAGAACTTCAAATCCTAAAAACCTTTCTAACGGTAAGTGGGTTAAAGTAACGTTAATCTCCTCAAATAGAGTAATTCGCTTTTCAATTATAAATTTGTTGGGCTGATCGACTTTCCGGAAGGTTACTGGTGTGTCCAGCTCTGTTGTTTGCCTGCTGAGGACGTCTGTGACATAGGGTGCAGCACTCTCTATGGGAGTTGTGTAAGGACCAGTTTCTCCATGTTTTTGGAGTGTTAAAATATGCTGAAAAAAGTATGCGATATTAACGGCATTTTGGAACACCCCTGTAACCTTGTGCCAAGGTGACAAGTTAAGGAACTAGAAAACAGAAGTGAGTATATGGGTGGGGCGTGTGGAGATTAACGTTAATTGTACTGGAAAGTGAAATGTAGAGAGAAGTAACCACTAAACTGAAGATGGAAAGATGAAGTACTGAGAGAAAGAGGGAGATGGGATGAGAGTGAGAAAGAGCCAGGAGAGGAAAGAGATGTAGAGAAAGAGAGAAAGGGAAGGGGGGTAGAGATTTGAAATCCATAAACATGAAGACAAAAACATAGACCAAAAAAAGAGGGAGAGGGGGTGGGAGCCAAGGATTGTGATTAGGGAAGGTGGGGGGGGGGGGGGGGGAGGGGGGAATGGGGGAACTATGCATTTCCCCTTTCAATTTCTAGAAATGCCCCAAGGGACTTAAAACCATGTTGTTGTTTTTTTTTTTTTTTTTTTATAATAATTATTACTTTTTATCATTTTTGTTTGGTTGTTTCATTATAATGCACTGAAAGGCAAATAATTACAATAGCAGATATTAAATAATATAAACATGTACAGACAGTAAAAACACAACATCTGTCCTAGTTATTTACATCACTTAGATCCTTATAAATGTTAATTTTCTAAGGAAAAGGGGTCTAAACTCACAGGCACCAGCGCCCTTGGTTCTTGTTGTAGAAATGGAGAATAACCTAGAATCTGAATCATGTAGAGAAGAGCTCTGACTCAGGTTCCTTGGGACTAGACAAAGTTTCTGACCCCCCTATGACGTCTTGAGAATGTGCAAAAAAGTGAAACAGAAAAGTTGGGTGTACCTGTTAGAATGTATTCCTAATCTGTAATTATTTGCACATGTTATTATATTAAAAAGGCCAAACAATTTCTTGAGGCCTCAAAGATGTGGTTTTACAGAAGAATGCTTAGAATACCTTGTACAGCTGAAAATAGCAACCAAGAGGTTTTGAAAGAGGCGGGAGCCCGAAGACAACTTATCACGGACATCAGAAGGAGATAGTCATCACTTTTCCGCCATGTTATGAGAAGAGGGAAAACAGAACATGTGACCACTGGAAAGATCTGTGGAAGGAGGGATAGAGGAAGACAACGAGAGAAGATTCTTGAAAGTCTTGTTGCATGGCACGGAGGTGTGTCGGCACACGAACTGACACATGCTGCAGGAGATTGTGGATTATGGAGAGGCATGATCGCCCACGCCAATCGGCAAGGCACCTGATGATGATCATCATCATATTCGTTAGATTTATAACGGTAGATGTACAAAATGCACATTAATTAAAAACAACTTTGCCGCTTTGTTAAAAATATAGTATTAGAATAGATTTTATTTATAATTAAACAAAAATCAAATGTTAGTATAAAAGATTATAGCAATTAAAAATGCATACACTTTCAAAACTTTTGACACGCCCTTCTCCCTCCCATCCCCCTTCCCTTTCTCGGATCGGTTTGGGGATAAAGAGGTGGGGGGGGGGGAGTTCCCAGGTTCGAGACCACAGCTTGAATTAAATGCTGCTATCTGATCAAAGTTTGGCGAGATGCCTGTCTGTCTATCACTTTTTTAAAATTATTATTATTTCTTTTTTCCTTGTTATGTCATCTCCAAACTCCATAATGATTTTGAATTCTGTTTTACATATTTAATTTAGAGAGCCGCCGTAACCTAGCGGCTAGACTCTCAGCTGCGGGTCGGAAGGTTTGAGATTCGGTTCCTGACGGAGGCCAGACGTTTTTCAAAAGTGACTTTGGCTCCCAGGTCGACTCAGGATTGAGTGGGTACCAGGTGCACTCCTGGGAAGTAAAGGTGGCTGGCGTGATGCTAGCCACATCACCCACCAAGTGCCGTTTGGGCTATACAATATATGTCTAGCCCCTGCAAGGCGGGGAAAAGGATCTTTTACTTTTTATATAAAATCTAGCTGCTTATTCGATTTTTAATTTTGATTTAAAACTTTCAAACTGCTAAGAAAGAGCAGTCGACTGAATTGTATCTCCCCGGTATTTCGCACAAAAAAACTGTACAGGTCTCAAACATAAATTTGCTCAGCGAAAGTATTTTTCTTTTAAAAAGAGGTTACATTGTGTTTTTCAATTGAAATATTAGTATCGATTATTTTCCCGGGATAAACTGAGTTGTGTTCTACATAATTCATATCAGCTTTTAAAACGATACGGTAGTTGTCAGACCAGATTTAATCGGTGGGTTGTCTGTTATTTAAACAGTATCAAATGTTTTTTATTTATATGTCATTGATTCATACACAATTTGCCTAATAGATTTGGCAGCTATAATTTAGAATTCACTTTATTGATTACATCAACATAACCTTTACCAGGTCTGTAAACTATATGGACAAATGTGCATCCATGTGGTGAATACAGTTTTTGTCGAAATCCATTATCCTTTTTAGTCTGTGTCTTTTCATGAACCCGCGTCTGGTGAATGAGAACTGTCTACCATATTGTTTAGTTTGTGTCGTTTCATGAATTCATATCTTGTGAATTAGAGATTTTAGTGAGAGTTTTTATGTTGTGTCGACTCATTATCAGAGCCATTCATGAAATCGTTAAGGTCTTGTAAATGAGAGCCATCTAGGATATCGTTGAAGTTGTGTCGTTTCAAGAACCCATGTCTTGTGAATGAAATGTATCTATGATATCGTTGAGGTTGTGTCGTTTCATAAACCGGCGTCTTGAGAATGAGATTTATCTATATCATTGAGGTTGAGTCGCTTCATGAACCCGTGTCTTGTGAATGAGATTTATCTTTGATATCGTTGGGGTTGTGTCGCTTAATGAACCCGTGTCTTGTGAATGAGATTTATCTATGATATCGTTGAGGTTGTGTCGTTTCATGAACCCGTGTCTTGTGAATGAGATTTATTTATATCATTGAGGTTGAGTCGCTTCATGAACCCGTGTCTTGTGAATGAGATTTATCTTTGATATCGTTGGGGTTGTGTCGCTTCATGAACCCGTGTCTTGTGAATGAGATTTATCTATGATATCGTTGAGGTTGTGTCGTTTCATGAACCCTTGTCTTGTGAATGAGATTTATCTATATCATTGAGGTTGAGTCGCTTCATGAACCCGTGTCTTGTGAATGAGATTTATCTTTGATATCGTTGGGGTTGTGTCGCTTCATGAACCCGTGTCTTGTGAATGAGATTTATCTATGATATCGTTGAGGTTGTGTCGTTTCATGAACCCGTGTTTTGAAAATAAGAGCCATGATAGGACACTGGTTAGCATTTTCGTCTGCCTTCTCTGAACAAGCATTCAATGACCTGTGTGGATCAGGAATTGTTTTAAAACTGGCTTGGTGAAAGTCTGGAGCACTGTAGATTCGAAAGTAGGAGAATTCGACAGACAGGCTAGCGTCTAACCACTGTGCTGCACTGCATAACAAGTATGTGGGAGTGTATGGGTGTCTGACTACGTGTGTTAGTATGAGGATGTTTGAGAACGTGTGTGCGTGTGTGTGTGTGTGTGTGTGTGTGTGTGTGTTTGCGTACATGTGTGCATGTCTGCATGTGTGTGTGCGTGTCAACTAAGCGGATACAAATGTCATACAAATATGTGAAACGATCGAGGGAAAGTTTCTGCACACACCTACTGCAAATCCCACATATCTACTCATACTTAAAATCCCACACATGTACCCCTGCTGCCCACATCCCACACATCTGCTTTTATTGCATCCCACACCCCACCCCCCCCCCCCCCCCCCCCCCCCCCCACACACACACATATGCTTCCACCCTAGAAAATTAGTTAGGTGTGTAAGAGTAATGAAGAATTATCTCCAACTTTGTTGATGCCATATATTTTAGTGGAAGCACCACTTTAACATACAAAATATAACATCGAAGAATAAAATGTTTCGCACTTTCAGTAACAGAAAACAGGGGGGGGGGCAAGCCCTGTATAGACATCACTAACTGTTTGTCTCGTACATCTGCCCCTAGTGCAGATTTTCACAATAACTTATTCATTGTATTGCGTGTTGCCAGAGGGTCATTTCTTGACTTGCGATCTCCAGACTGAGTGCACTATTTTTAGATATTTGAACAATTGTCGTTGAAACAGATACATTTAAACTCAACAACAACGTTTTTCATGTTATTCTTTGACACACACATTTTTAGAAGTATGTGTGTTTCTTATTTAGTAAAGCTCTTGGGACTAGCATACCATTTAAGGAGTCAACACGTGAATAAACACATTCTATTAAAGAACGTGTGTTGTGGACAGAATCATGGCTCACGACAGCTACATAATATGATGATAATGTTGATGTTGCGGATATACTCCATATCAAACATGTCGTAGGAGGCGTCTCATTAGGGTAATTTTCTTTTGAGTCGGAGTGCATCTTCCATAGAGGCAAGGAACCAACAGTTTGTATACAGATAAGCCAGATCTGTAAAACAGATCAACATTTCAACCGCAGGTAATAGAACAAAGCCAAAGACAACCCAAAAAAAACTGATTTTTCTTCTTCTTCTTTCGTTCGCTTGAAATAGATTATCTAAATCTGCAATGTTGTCTCCAGTATGAACTTCACTGTCTTGTGTAGTTCACTCAGCGACCCAAAATGTTTGGCTTGTACCTATGTTTCTCTTGGCCAATAGTTTCGCCTTGATATGTTGTATTTAGGACAGTCTTGGAGGACATGATGTGTTGTCTCAGGTGCCAGTCCACATGTGCACGTGGCTGATTGGCCGATGTTAAATTGTGTGTACATGTGGCTGATTGGCCGATGTTAAATTGTGTGTACATGTGGCTGATTGGCCGATGTTCAATTGTGTGTACATGTGGCTGATTGGCCGATGTTAAATTGTGTGTACATGTGGCTGATAAAACAACAAGACTTTGTGCCGGAGTTTACAGCCAGTGAACACAAACAAGCAAACAAACATATGCTGATGAAGATGATAATTCGTATGTATACATCTATTACTCCAACAGAAACAAAAATATATATCACAGAATAGGACATAAAGAAAAAAGTAACTCAAATGGCGACACCCTAAGTATAGATGATACACGGCGATGCCTAATTACAATAAAAAAGATAGGTCTTCTAGTGTGGGCGATCATGCCTCTTCACAATCTGCGATCCGTAACTGCGAGTATCTGTTGGTGTGTTGACACCTCCCATGCCATTGTGGTAAACTAGTTTGTCGGAATTTATCCTCGCCTGGAGATCCCCTATAATCCTTCCTAAATATATTTTACAGGGCTCGAATTAGGAAAGTCTAGGAGAATTCTATGGGTCCCTGAGTTCAGAAAGAAAAGAAGGGAAATACAGAAAATCAAACCAATAGGGTGAATCCCCGGAATAAAACTGAATACATAATTATTCTTCTAACTTTACTTCAGAATAAACAAAGTTCAACACCTAGCAAATTGAACTCAAATAAATCACAACGTACAATACGCTGTCTACACACGGAATTTAAATCGATACTAATTGATAAAATCTGATATTTGAGTTTTCTAAATCAACAGTTGTATTGACATAACACGGTCCAAGAATCCCAACAAATTATTCAACTAAAAAAAAGGAAATTAACTCATCATTCCCACATAAAAAAAAACCATTTCAATGTATCTAAACGTCACTTATCTCAAGGATCGTTCAAGTGGAATACGGCATTCGATGGTATGGACAATACACTGGCGGCAACAATTGTAGCGATTGGCTATCTGCAACAGTCGTCAGTTAGTTTCGGATTTTCCTTCTACAGTGTTGTTAACAATCCGTGGTGTTGTAGGGAACCTGAATTTGTATTATTATTATTATTATTATTTCTTTTGGTGCTAGGCCGATGGAAAGGCTGGGGCTGTCGTTTGATGTAGTGACGACTGAGGTTTTCTCCTAGTAACACTAAGAAAACGTCATAAGTTATGAGCGCCTTCGTACATTTTCTACTCTTTCGCATCTCTATTCAACTATATTTATTTTAAGTGCGCAATTCTTTTAACCAAAAGATGCAATTAACTCTTGCCGGACTAAAATATTTCGTTGGTTTGTCACAGCCATCACAAAAGGATGTCAAGAATTTTCTCGCACTGTCTTCCTCTGTCTCTCTTTCCACAATTGCCTTTTGGGCGATCATGCCTTTCCGAAATCTGCGATCCGAAACTACGTGTATTAGTTCGTGTGTTGAAATCCCGCCATGCCAAGACAAAGGGCTGTCAAGTATCTTCTTGCGCTATTTTCCTCTGTCTCTTCCACAAATGTTTCCAGTGGTTACAATTTGTTCCATTTTCCCTCTTCTCTTTCTGATGTTTGTGATAAGTTGTCTTCGAGAACCTGCCTCTTTCAAAACATCTGGGTTACTCTTCTTAGCTGTCCAATGAATTTTAAGGGTTTCTCTGTAAAACCACATCTCAGAGGCCTCAATAGTTGGGCTTATTTATTAATTGTTCAGGATTCACAGCCGTATGTTAAAACTGGCTTTATATAGCTTTCACCCACCACACAGAAAACCTCCCGTGCGAGTTCACAAGCCACGGCGTGTGAAAGTGTATTGTTGGTTATTTCTCCGTAGCGGCCCGCTCTACGTTGGGCTATCTGGCGCGCCTATAAGAAACCCGGCACTATCAAACACTGATAGAGATGCCCCTTGTACAGCCGCTAGCGCTGCACTTCCTGCTAAGAGGAAGAAGTTTATGCTTATTCTTCACAGATTGTAATAATCGTTCAGGCAAATTCTGTGTATCACGTTGCTAAAATCTAGGTATCACACTGATGTATTTTACACATTATGTGAACGGCCGTAATTAGAAGGAAAAAAAATTATTGATTACTTAGTTATAAAGATTGGAGCTCCAGTATTTGACAGTTATTTTAAATTCTTGGGAAAACTGGAGACAGATGTTTTCTGATTAATTTCTTAAGCAATGCCAGTTGCTGTACGAGTAAACCTCCGTGTTGTGTGGGCAGACTAAAATCAACTGAAATTTAGAGTAGAGAATTTGCATATTTAATGTAGCTGTATCAGCAAACGAAACAAATCTGTAAAACAAAAACAACCGCAGTCTGTGACTTGTACAGGAACAAGAGTCTAATCAATCAAATCTGGCGTATTGATAGATAGATCGTAATTATTTTACGATAGATTTCCAGCGTAAATCAACTTTACACGACTGCAAGAGTGAGTATTAGATTGAAACAGAACAAATAATTATGTGTAAGATATCGTATTCATCATTTCATATCTTCCACTGCTCGTTGCCTTTCATTTATTGAATAATTTAAGTTTCTTTTAATGAGTGTATTTCTAGTATCGTCTTGCTACTTGTGCATATTGCATAATTGTTTTTTAGGGGGCAGGTGAGAGTGGGTGGGGGGTGGGGGGGGTGGTTCATTTATTACTACACTCCTCCCCCCCCCCACCTCTCTCCCTCATTTCAACATCTCATTATTGTTTACTTTAGTCATGTACACGCTGCAATCGCTTATTTGCCAATTATTCTTCTTCTTCTTCTTCTTCTTCTTCTTCTTCTTCTTCTTCTTATTATTATTATTATTATTATTATTATTATTATTACTAACTTTTCTGCTGAAGATGGGTGCGGAGAACTTATGGGAGTGTCCCGAGTGCTTAGATGTCGATTCGTAATTCGACAGTCAACATTGTTATTAATATTGAAAGCAGCCGTAGTGTAGCGGTTAGATACTGGCCTGCTGATCCAAATGTAGTTGGTTCAAATCTCAAAGAAGCCGGACTTTTTTTTTTTCAGACTGTGTACCAGGTTTAAAAAAAAAAATAAAGTAAAGGACCCTTTTCACGCCTTGAGGCGTGTTGTGCGTACAGGGATAGACCAATCGGTACGCGGCGGGTGATGTGGTCAGCATTACGCCGGTCGCCTTTACAATCACAAGACTACACCTGGGACCCGCTCAAGGCCGGGTTGACCTGGGAGCCAAGGTCATTTTGGAAACATATCTGGCTCCGTCAGGACCTAAACCCAGTACCTTCATATCTGCAGGCAAGCGTTTAGCCGCTACATCGCGGTGGCTCCCTCTCCCGGCTTTACCCAACCATAACTGGTTACCAGTTAAAGTCATGAGAAGTAAAGGCGGCTGTGACGAAATGTGTAACTGTGTGTGTTTTATAAACAGATTCAACTGTTGTAGTATTTTGTCGCTGATTGCAACTTGTATTCCGCCTGTGCATAATTCTAGCCCCTGAAGTAACGTTATTGAACAACCTTAATGATTTCTCCTGTTAGAAGGTAACTGGAAGAAGTCCAGATAACAGGGCACATTTGTTAATGATTTCATTACAGTGCTACGTATTGTAAACCTAACTTAGCTGCAATAAAATATTTGGCTTCTGTACAATTTGTGATGTCTATACATCGTGGAACTTACAAATGTCTAATAATATTGCATAACCTGGTCACATGTTAATTTAGCGCTTCTGTTAATTAAAGGTTGGTTGCACTGAAGTCGCAACTCTCTCTTTCTCTCTGTCTGTCTGTTTGTCTCTCCCTCCCCCTCCTTCTCTCTCTCTCTCTCTCTCTCTCTCTCTCTCTCTCTCTCTCTCTCTCTCTCTCTCTCTCTCTCTCTCTCTCTCTCTTTATTTGTATTCTTCGCCCTAATTTTAACAATTACATTAGTCTATAGTACAAATGTACAAAGTTACACCTGGTCGGTGTCCCAAATGCCCAGTCTGTAAGGCTGGATAGGAAAACCGCCCGGTTGAGTTCTCTGTTTTAGATGACATGCCGATTTGTTTCACCCGTGACTTGGTTTTACCCGTGACTTGGTTTCACCCCTGACTTAGTTTCATCCGTGACTTTGTTTCACCCGTGACTTGGTTTGTGACCTGTCCAGGTCCCTTTGGCCAGACCATTGCAGCAGAGCTACACTGATCTTAGCTAAAAAGCCGAAAAGTGTAATGTGTATCACGTCTGCCTAACACATGGAATGTCCAAGCTACAACAGATAGGTCAGATCGTACAGGAGAAGTTACAGAAAACAACCTGAGCCTTTAATAGAGGGAGTTTCAGGAGCAATACAGAATTTGAAGGGAAAAAAAAGTAAAATCTCCAGGATGTGACGACATACCAGCAGAGGTAATACAGACTGTGGTGTAAGTGTAAGTTAGTCTCCCCAAACAAAGTAGGTCACGTTTCATTCACAAGTTTGTTGGGCTGGTCTAATTTACTGCAGTTGACGGGTGTGCCGCTCTGCTGTTTGTATTCTTGGTTGTCTTGCATTTAGGTTTATATTTCGACAATGAGAATGCATGTGACATGTCTTGCAACACTTTCTATGGTAGTTGTGCCAGACCCAGTTTGTCCATGATTTTGGAGTGTTCAAAGCGCTGCCGTGCTGAAATATATTACACGTGATATCAACGGCATTGCTGAAAGCCCCCATAACTTTGTACCAGGGTCACGTGGTTCAAGGGCTACCAATCAATAGTGAGCTAGTATGTATATGGGTGGGATCTAGGGAGTTAACATTAGTTTTACCGACTTGGGGGGGGGGGGTGGGGGGGGGGGTGCAGTGTCGATATATCTCATTTAATGTTTGAGAAAATCAGTGCTGACTGCTTCAAAGCATGGAAACATAACAGTCTGCATTCCTCTCCAGAAGAGTTAGTTGCTTATTTTTTACAGGACATTGCAAAACCACCGAAAGCATTTTTTTTTACTGTTGTAGTTTTTTCTTTCTTTAGATTTGCGTTTAGTAGTTTGTCATTGCTTTCTGGACAGTCAACTTCTCAATACCACTGTCGAAACCAACGCAAGGTTCAAAGCCCGCATGTGGGATTGAACCCGGCACCCCGGCATTACGAAGCGCGCTCGCATAGCTTACGCTACAGACGCCGACTCCAGAAGAAAGGATATCTTAAATTATGTATCAGCTATCTTACTATTGCTCTGATCAGTACGTCTAGAATTTGGAATTTGAACTACAAGAAGGAGAAACAAGTTTTAGACGCGGTAGAAGAACAAGGAATAATATTTTCAATGAGAATTATTCTCTAGAAATGCAAAGAGCATTGGATAGATCTCCATGCATGCTTCATAGATTACAGCTGTGTTCAAGACCAACAATTGTGATATGTACTGAGATGCATGGGATTCTCAACATTTGCTTCATCTAACTAAAACGGTACCATGAGGAACAAACAGCGAGCTGGTGAAACCTTAGATTGGTTTGGGGAGCAAAGAGCAGCTAGACAGGTCTGCATTTTCTCCCTCCGTCCCTATATATATATATACTGAAAATCTTACCAGAAATATTTGACCTCAAATCTGATAGCAATAGTTGTTGTTGTGGTTGGCACAACTTGTAGGCGGTAGTCATAATTCTTTTCCACGTTATGATCACAGAAGACAGAAAAACTAAACACATCGTGACATCTGGGAACAAAATTATGAAAAGATAAAGATAACAAGCGAGAAACTTTCTTGGCAGTTTTGTCTCTACGCATTGAGAGGTGCATGCTGTTAGAAATTCTAACAAAAATGGAGAAGAGTGATTGCCACGTCTGTTGGCAAGGCGATACCTGAGTGTGTGTTTTTACGTTTGTGTGTGTCTGTGTGTATGTGTTGGTGCATGTGCATTTCTTCTTCCCAATGAATAACAAAGAGAGCCTGACAACAATATATTGTCTCTCATAAATTGCAAAGCAAGCTGAAGTCCCATAGGCATAATAAGCCAGTGATTAGAAAGTGGGGGAAAGAAACCAATCTTGACAGAAAGTTCATAATCATTGAGCGGCTAATTTTGGGTAAGTGTATGTGCGTAGTCGGCTCTGTGGCTAAGTCGATGCAAACGCTTCGTAGTGCCGGGGTGCCGGGTTCGATCCCAGCTGCGGGCCATGCGCCATATGTTGGTTTCGACAGCGGTATCAGGGGGCCGACCGTCCAGGAGCAATGGCAAACTACTGGACGTAAATTTGCCTAGTGAAATCACACAACAGCCAGGGGCTGCTGGGGTTGGTTCAGCAACGTCCTGTAACTAACCTAACCTAACATAGCCTAAGATTTGTTGTTTTGTAAAAGGATTAGTAAGGATTATTTTTATAGTTGTCTGGGCTGATCCATAGGTGCTCTGACAAATTCCCTTAATACTTTCTGAAGCATAAAACAACTTACAACACATGTTCTGCTTTGACCCATCAAACAACGTTTGGTCTTAGTGAAATGTTCCTCCAAAAGCTTCAGTGGTGAGCTTGCACCACCGACATCACCTCATGATATCTGCAAATCCCTGATCCCGCAATTTTCTTTCAGTGGGCCAAATAAATGAAGTCCTATGGTGCCAAGTCTGGACTGTATGCTAGATGTTTCAATACTTAAAACCACAGAGTCTGCAGTATATCCACCGTAGGCACAATCGTGTAGGGATGGGCGTTGTAATGCAACAACAAAACTAAAGTTGAGAGAAGACCCCAGCATTTCGATCGGATAGCGAGCTTCAGCTTGTTCTCTAACATGTCACTGCAACAAGCACTGGTCACAGTTTCAGCTTGTTCTCTAACATGTCACTGCAACAAGCACTGGTCACAGCTTCAGCTTGTTCTCTAACATGTCACTGCAACAAGCACTGGTCACAGCTTCAGCTTGTTCTCTAACATGTCACTGCAACAAGCACTAGTCACAGTTTCAGCTTGTTCTCTAACATGTCACTGCAACAAGCACTGGTCACAGCTTCAGCTTGTTCTCTAACATGTCACTGCAACAAGCACTGGTCACAGCTTCAGCTTGTTCTCTCACATGTCACTGCAACAAGCACTGGTCACAGCTTCAGCTTGTTCTCTAACATGTCACTGCAACAAGCACTGGTCACAGTTTCAGCTTGTTCTCTAACATGTCACTGCAACAAGCACTGGTCACAGCTTCAGCTTGTTCTCTAACATGTCACTGCAACAAGCACTGGTCACAGTTTCAGCTTGTTCTCTAACATGTCACTGCAACAAGCACTGGTCACAGTTTCAGCTTGTTCTCTAACATGTCACTGCAACAAGCACTGGTCACAGTTTCAGCTTGTTCTCTAACATGTCACTGCAACAAGCACTGGTCACAGTTTCAGCTTGTTCTCTAACATGTCACTGCAACAAGCACTGGTCACAGTTTCAGCTTGTTCTCTAACATGTCACTGCAACAAGCACTGGTCACAGCTTCAGCTTGTTCTCTAACATGTCACTACAACAAGCACTGGTCACAGTTTCAGCTTGTTCTCTAACATGTCACTGCAACAAGCACTGGTCACAGTTTCAGCTTGTTCTCTAACATGTCACTGCAACAAGCACTGGTCACAGTTTCAGCTTGTTCTCTAACATGTCACTGCAACAAGCACTGGTCACAGTTTCAGCTTGTTCTCTAACATGTCACTGCAACAAGCACTGGTCACAGCTTCAGCTTGTTCTCTAACATGTCACTGCAACAAGCACTGGTCACAGCTTCAGCTTGTTCTCTAACATGTCACTGCAACAAGCACTGGTCACAGTTTCAGCTTGTTCTCTAACATGTCACTGCAACAAGCACTGGTCACAGTTTCAGCTTGTTCTCTAACATGTCACTGCAACAAGCACTGGTCACAGTTTCAGCTTGTTCTCTAACATGTCACTGCAACAAGCACTGGTCACAGTTTCAGCTATGTCCTGGAAATGCCTCACTATAGGGCCACTGAAATATCAAAAGACGCTTAGCGTGACCTTCACATCTAAAGCCTGTGTCTTTTCATCACTGGCGTTAATCCTTTCGTTTTTAAGTCATCCCACCCATTCAGCTTTCCTCTGACACGAACAACAGTTTTCGTATTGGATCTTCATTATTCGATATTTTTCAGACAGTTTAACACCCTCTGCCAACACATACACACACAAAAACGCACACGCACACACACACACACACACACACACACACACACACACACACACACAAATAAATAACACTTCGTTGCTCTTTAATACGGTAACCGTGTTGCAGACATAACTTGTATATGTGTGGTTTTGAATGCGCATGTTGCTAAATCGTCAGGATACCTACCTTTAATTGTGCTTTTTTGGGTATTGCAAAGTGCCCAATTTGTGTCGTGAAATTTTTTTTTTTTTCTGCATGCTGTTCAGTGTAGACTAGGATACAGTTACCAGTCTGTATCGACTTCCCTTCGTACGTGTATGTGTTTGTGTGTGTGCGATATGTATGAATCAGTTATATGTGTGTATACCTGTGTATAAACGCTAGTGTGTGTGTGTGTGTGTGTGTGTGTGTGTGTGTGTGTGTGTGTGTGTGTGTGTGTACATATACGTGTTTATGAGTGTACTAATTTTTAGTATTATAATTGGGTGTGTATGAATATATTGTATGAGTGTGTATATATGAGTGTGCATATATGAGATAGTGTGATGTATGTATGATATGTGCGAGTTTATACATGGGTAGTATGGGTAAGTGTTATGCATTTATGTGTGAGTGTGTGTACATATGCAGGTAAGTAGTTTGGATGTATGTACGTTAGAACTCCGCCAAAGACCGATCCCAAGCCCGGCTGTAAAAGAAGGAGGGTCTGGCTTGACCTGAGTGCTTCATGCGTCTCCGAAAGTAGTAAGTAACCGTAAATCAGTCAGACGGCCTGCATGGAGACTGCAAGAAGGCAGCGCCTCCACCATGCAAAGGCACAACGGTTGAATCACCTGTTTGCTTTAAACTACGATTACAAGTTACCACAAAAGAAAAACCTGACGGATCTTAACGGCGACGAACTGGCGTAGCTTACAGACTACGATTTACGGAACATGGAACATACGAGGCATTAACTAGAAGGAAACCGGGGTAATAGGAGAGATGACAAAAGCAAAATTAGGAATCTTAGCTGTGACTGAAATTAAAAAAATGGGGGGGGGAGGGGGGGGGGAGAGGGGGTACAGGGAACCACAGAAGACGATGGAAGTATATTGCTCTTAAGTGGTGTCCAAGAGGGCCAAGGCGGGGGTGTTTTTTTATCAGAAACGAAGTTAGTAACATTAAAGGATGGAATTAATCTCAAAGCGAATTATAGCATTAGCTTTGAAAGAAGATGACAAAAGTCTCAATATTGTCATTGTGTAGGGACCAAACACACACACACAAAAGACGAGCGAGAATAATTTTTTTAATGCTCAAAAAGACCATAGATGATTGTCATGAAGAAATTATTTTCCTCAGAGATTTAAATGCTAGAGTAGGAAATGGTCACTCTGATAGAATGGAGTGATCGGGAGATATGTGTAAGATGTTTTGAATGACAATGGCAAACAACTTCAGATTCTGACGGGTAAGGAACCTTGTCCTTATAAACACAAAATTCCTCCACATACATATACATGAATACGCAATGTGTGAACGTTCAAAGATTGGGAAATTCATATTCAAATATGCCATAGTAAGAAAAAGTTTCTTAAAGTTTGTAAGAGCTGTCAGAGTATGGAAGGACCAGAGATTGGAAGTGACCACGATCTGGTCACAACAAATAGAATGACCAAAAGAACTGCTCCAATACATGCATGCAAGCATGCATACATGTATGAATGTATGTATGTACGTACATACGTACATGCATGCAAGCATACATAAATGTATGAATGTATGTATATATGTTTTAAGTAATTCCACCAAAAAGTGTGTGTACGTACATGCATGCAAGCAAACATACATGTATAAATGTATGTATGTACGTACTACGTACGTATGTACACACGCACGCATGCAAGTATGTATGTTTTATGTATGTTTTATGTATGTATGTGTGTATTATGTATGTATGTGTGTTTGTATATATATATATATATATATATATATATATATATATATATATATATATATATATATAATATATGTATGCATGTACGTATGTATTATTATGTACATACACATGTTTGTATTAGGTTATGCGTATGTATGCATATACTACGTATGCTTTATTTATTTTACTCAATACTTATTTCATTTATATGGGTACACAAACATAACTTTCTTTGCGGATAAAAGATAACTGCTATGTGAAAGACGAGTGTGTGTGGAAGGGCCAAATCTATGGCAGGCCAGCGTTCCAATTTGTGACGCTTTGAAATTACAGTTAGTTCTTTCGTTATTTTCTTTTTCTTCTTCTTCTTCTTCTGTACTTATCATTATTTCACGGCAAGCAACGTTTTATTTCAGTTCTCGAGTGTATGCTAATTCGTGACAAATAATTTGCCGTTTTGCATGCAAACACGACACAGTTCACCATCGTCTTCCTTCAAACTTTTGTGTGACGGAAGCTATGATGGGTGTAGTCAGTCACATACAGTACTTGATTTGTATCTCTGAGAAACGATGAAGACGACCAGAGTGCAAAAATCTTAAACAGCAAACGGCAAAAACTGACATGTCTATTACTAACTTATCTAATATGTGAAATGTAGTTCCACAAGCGAAAGGCGTAGAGAAGAACATATTATCTATACAATAAATTACAAATTCTTTATATATATTGTGTGTGTAAATTTTAATTTACTTGTTAACTGCTCCCATACCATGACAACCACACGGGATAAATTTTCATTTGCAATTATAGCTATAATTTTTAGTTTAATAGTCACACTTGGCGGTCAGGTGTATGTGCATTTCTTTTATTTATTCGAATGAGCAGAAAAAAAAAAAAAGTTCACTGATGTTATATCCTGTTGAATACTTTTCCCTCTAACATCCCTTACATTATTTTTTTTTCAAATTTACATTTTATTGTTACCTTCCGCGATATTTAAACTTTAAGATAAGGTCGTTGGAGGAGGTAGTTGCTTTATTAGTCATATGTGGGTGACTGCCAAATGCCGAATTATAACTCCGAATCACGCCCGAGTCACTGCGCTAAGTCGGCAGTAGCACTAACTATGCGAACACCTGGTCTAGGAGGCTCCTACGGCTCTATCTCGGGGCCAGCTCCCACACCCTGAACAGAACAGGAACATTGATGGGTTGAGGAAACGAAGGTATCCTAGAGACAATTAAAGACGGAAAGCTCATGTTGTGCTGTCTCCTCCGTGGAGTTTCTACCACATTTATGGCAGCGGCAGAAACCAAGATTATGTAGACGACGGGAGAATAAAACTTGCTTTCATTATCACGGGTGAACTCGGGAAATCAAATCTAGTTATTTATATAAATTAAAATCTCTATAGGGATTACATTCTTAAGATGAGAGTGTTTGTTCGTAAATAGTTTCACGGTTATTATACTGGGTCTAAGGATTACTAATTTGGAAAGACCGACTAAAGGAAACAACCCCGATGCTTTACAACCCAAATCAAACCCAACAGTTCAAATAATAAAGGAATAGACAACACATTTGCCAGAACATAGATTACAATTCAACCTAAAGGTGATGTGTGGGGATATATGACACAAGAACAAGTTAGTTAGTTAGTTAGTTAGTTAGTTAGTTAGTTAGTTAGTTAGTTAGTTAGTTAGTGCGTTAGTTAGTTAGTTAGTTAGTTAGTTAGTTAGTTAGTTAGTTAGTTAGTTAGTTAGTTAGTTAGTTAGTTAGTTAGTTAGTTAGTTGGGTTATCCTCATTGCACTCCGGACATGTCCATAGGTGCTCAGATCCTCCCCTCAGTATGAACCCCAACGTCCGATGGCTAATAGTACCAGTTCTATGTTGATTAACAAGTCTTCTGGCGTGTCTGGTGTGCGTCTCGTTTTTTGTTGTGCCGATCTTAATTCCCAAGTCTGCCATTCTGGCGAGTGATGTGGATTCACTGCCACCAAAGTCCTCTATCCTTCCCATTTCTCTGAGGGCATTGATAATATCAGCATGATCCATAGGCTGACCGTCGGTAGTGATAGCGGATCCAGCCAACCTGTCAGCTCTTTCATTTCCATCGACGCCTGCGTGTCCCGGAACAAAAATAAAGGTGACTCCACGCACAGTGGACTTCTGTAATGATTCAAGCCATTGTCTTCGCACTGAACCTGCCTGAACCCTCCGGATCATACTCATTGAATCACTGAGTATACACACGCGGGTGTATTTTTGAGTTTCAAGCCAGGCAAGCGCTTGCGTCACTGCCATCACCTCCATCGTCATGCTGCTGGTTGTCATGGAGAAGGCGCCGTTGGCTTCTTTGACTGTTCTGCTGAGCATGCTGTAAATGCCCATGCGTTTCTTCTTTGGCGTATAACGGATCCGTCTGTATAGATTATTGCATCTGCTTCGTCTGAATTTTCACCGATGAGAGCGTTGACCTCTGCATTAACAGCAACATGATTCTCTTCTCTACATCGCCTGTTGAGTGTGACAATACAGGAAAATATACAAATAAACGCCTGAGGCACAGGTATCCATTCTGCACCAGGTATGATGTCGGTTAGGCTGCATATTTGCCTAATAACATCTTCTGCCCGACCTAGCCACGATTTCCCCCTCTTCAGTCTGTCGCCCTTTTCACTAAAAAGCGCTTGATGCAGTGGGTGTTTCTTATCAGCGCATATTTTGAGATATGCCCGAGCCCTCCACATCCTGATCCTTTGGTTCATTGTTGGAAAGTCAAGTAGATACCTCATTGCTCCACGGGATGTGTCTCTTGTACATCCCAAAATAATGCGCATGGCTTCATTTTGCACCTTTTTGAGTCGTTCAATCTGGGTAGCACTGACAGTGAGGATGGCTAGAGCGTATTCAACGGGGAAGAACAAGTTTATACGGAGGTTAACTTATATTGGAAAGAAAGCCACGGAAAGGCGAGGATTCATTCATGGATGACATAGTCCTAACAGAGGGTGGGAGTGTGAAAAGAGCACTTATGATTTTTTTTTTTTTCGGGAGAGGAAAGATGACTATCCGTGTTTTTATGTTAACTAGACCATCCTGATTACATTTGTTTAGTTAATTAGATTGTAATGATCACATTCGTAAGGTCTATGATATTACAGAACATTCACGACATTAACTAGATTATACCGATTTTGTTCATGTTATTAGCTCGCTTAAGTCAACAATATTCATGTTGCAGCAAGACTAAGTTGACAATATTCATGTTGCAGCAAGACTAAGTTAACAATATTCATGTCGTAACACGATTAAGTTGATAACATTATTAGACTATACCAATTACGTTCATGTTATTCTCTATATTACGCTGATTACGCACATGAGTGTGTAATCAAACTGATGAATATAACGACATCAATGTAATCACTCCCATTTTCTAAAGAGTTTTTAAAGAAACTCTTTCTCAGCCTCAAGCCTTTGTGTGAAGCCAGCTGTGTCCTGTCTCCCCAAACGTGTTATTGATTACATAGATCTTGTTCCATAAACGAAGGGCTAATTAAAATTATCCTGTTGTCTGATATTTTGCTTTCTTGTTAATGGTGTCTGCGCTGATCTTCTCACAGTGACATTATGTAACTTATGTGTTTGTCATCGTTGGTCTTCTCACAGTGACATAATTAATTGTTTAGCGTATGTGTTTGTCCTCGTTGGTCTTCTCACAGTGACATAATTGTGTAACGTATGTGTTTGTCATCGTTGGTCTTCTCACAGTGACATATTTGTGTAACGTATGTGTTTGTCTGCACTGATCTTCTTACAGTGACATAATTATGTAAGGTATGTGTTTGTCATCATTAGTCTTCTCACAGTGACATAATTGTGTAGCATATGTGTTTGTCTGCGCTGGTCTTCTCACAATGATAATTGTCTAACCTATCTGTTTGTCTGCGATGATAATCTCACAATGATATAATTATCTAACTTATGTGTTTGTCTTTGTTGAAGTTGTATATTTCTACAGTGAGCATTTCAAAAACCGTTTACTGTTAATTAATTTTTAAAATATTAGTTTTGTTCATAACATGCTCGAATTATGTTTAAATTGTAATGTTTTATCTGTTATATTTTTATTCTTTTTTTTTTTTTTTTTAGAGCAGGCAATCATGTTTCTTTGTAACCATGTGTCATTTATGTCCTAGATAAATACTGAAGATGTTGTAAAATTGGCCATGATAACTCACACTTCTTTTGTTTTATCCAGTCAGCAAATCCTCTCTCTATCAGTTGCTCTGTTATGGTTAATATTTCCGGATGCGGTAAAGTGTCCCAGATCGTCTCTTCTTCCGATAAGGATAAACATCTATCTTCTGGAATGTGCCCTCCCCTTGTGGGTTTCGGGGCCGTATTATAAGGGGGGGGGGAGAGAATAGACCCACTGCCTACCCAAAAGCATGTCGTAAGAGTCGACTAATTGGGAGCTTCCTTCGAAGTCGGAATGCATCTGTCTGAGAGGCAAGGAACCAGCAGTCCGCATACAAATGAGTCAGATCTGTAAAACGGAGGCACACGCAACACTCAGGTTCTGGAACAGGACTGCAGTCCAAAAGTGGATGAACAACGATAACTTTTCGCCAGAGTTTACAGCTGGCAAACGCGAAGAAGAAGAAGAAGAAGAAGAAGAAGAAGAAGAAGAAGAAGAAGAAGAAGAAGAAGAAGAAGAAGAAGAAGAAGAAGAAGAAGAAGAAGAAGAAGAAGAAGAAGAAAGAAGAAGAAGAAGAAGAAGAAGAAGAAGAAGAAGAAGAAGAAGAAGAAGAAGAAGAAGAAGAAGAAGAAGAAGAAGAAGAAGAAGAAGAAGAAGAAGAAGAAGAAGAAGAAGAAGAAGAAGAAGAAGAAGAAGAAGAAGAAGAAGAAGAAGAAGAAGAAGAAGAAGAAGAAGAAAAGAAGAAGAAGAAGAAGAAGAAGAAGAAGAAGAAGAAGAAGAAGAAGAAGAAGAAGAAGAAGAAGAAGAAGAAGAAGAAGAAGAAGAAGAAGAAGAAGAAGAAGAAGAAGAAGAAGAAGAAGAAGAAAGAAGAAGAAGAAGAAGAAGAAGAAGAAGAAGAAGAAGAAGAAGAAGAAGAAGAAGAAGAAGAAGAAGAAGAAGAAGAAGAAGAAGAAGAAGAAGAAGAAGAAGAAGAAGAAGAAGAAGAAGAAGAAGAAGAAGAAGAAGAAGAAGAAGAAGAAGAAGAAGAGGGAAAAGAAAAAGAAGACGAAGAAGGAATTAGCCTCACGCCACATTTACAAGATGATTTTTTAAGCTGTGCAATCGGTTTTGTATGGAAGTGAATAACAGACAGTCAGCGGTTGAGTAAAAGTGAAAAAAAAAAGTAACATTGAAGCTCTAGAGATGTGACTTTATAAAGAATGATCATTACCATATAAAAAGAATCAAAACGTCTTGACAAAAATGAAAGGCACAAAGATGACTGGTTAAACAAAAAGCCAAAAGACTCGAGTGACCAGCGACAGCAAGAAATGTAGAGTGATTGAGAGGGAGTGAATTAAATTGTTCAACAGTTGGAATCACGGTTTGGAAGAACAACTGTATTAGAAAACATTTGCAGTACACAAAACAACAGACTGTGGACATACTGTAAATGGCTATTACTTTGCGAACGTATCGATATATGAATTCACATACGGTGATAATAATTTAAGGAAAAAAAAAAAAAACAATTAACCACTGTATGAGAGTGTGTGTGCGCTTTGATCTGTATGTCTGTCTCTGACTGTAGGAATCTAATTGTAACGTCCCTACTAAAGCCTCTGTTGCAAAAAAAGTACCTGATGTTCAGATATAATGTTGTTTCCTTCTTGCCCTTCAAGAGTATATAGAACGTTTTCACTAAACTTTAACATAGTAATAAATACTATTTCACCCATTATCTGCTCCCATTGTATGGACGATTGTCAAAATGAGCCGAGACTAACAATAAAGCTGGACTGTCCTGGAATTTCTGAAACATCGCATTTTCAATGCTTATATCTTTATTTCGAGTTCAGCTGTCAAGGTCCACGTTTCACAGCCATTTGTGAATGTACTAATAGCTAGTGAGAAAATGGCTGCGTGGTCTCGAGGCATGGTGTCAGCCTCGAGTGCTAGAGGTCCTGGGTTCAAGCCCCGGTGACGGTTGGGATTTTTTCACGTGGACTTTTAGTTATTTCGCCCTGGTCTCTGGATAATGAGACCGGACGCCCGTTTGTAATGTTGCGCACGTAAATAATCCCTTGGCAGTTGGAAACCGAAAAGAGTAGCCTAACGGCACTGCCTGTGCACAATTTGGAGTTTCAAATCTTCTCCAAACTTATTTCTGGATCCTCGCCATTGCAACATAGTTTGTGCATTGCGCTAAGATTTTTCAGACTCAGGCTAGAGTTAGAAGAAAAACGGAGCCCTTGTGGGTTGCACCCGTCTGCCATGATGTTGATGCGTTGAATATAAACATAAACATAAACATCTGAGCAATCGAATCTTAGTTTTGCATGAGATGTTTTTGGATCTCCATAATGTTTTCTGCTTGGCAAGGACTGATGTTGTCTTTGCAATCTAGACATGATTTCTGGTCTTGAGCCCAGGTCGCTTAAAATGGATCCTTAATATTTTAAATGATTGAGTATTGACTTGTTCTATTTTGTGACCTTCAACATACAATTGTGAAGTTACGCCAGCTGGGTTTTTAGTCATTACTTTTGTTTTTCATTTTGTTTATTTCCATGCCATACTTAGTCGATGTTTCATCGAGTAGAATTACAAGCTCGACTACCTCTCGTTTACTACCGGCCAAACCATCCTTCCCATCTGAAAACCTTGAGTTTGTTATAGTTAGACCTCCCATACTAACTGTTCCATAGTGTTGTTCTAGGGCGTCAGTCATAGTTCTTTCTAAGAAGATATTAAACCGGGTTGGAGACAGGAGGCAACCCTTATGAACACCTACTGTTGTTCAGAACTAGTTCTCTATGTTAGGTAAACAAAAAATATCACGTGATAAATTTGAAGTTACCATAGAAATCAGGAGACTGATCTTGAATGGCCGGCGGAGAGATGTACAGTGAGTTGACAATGTGATTTATACATTTCAGCGAAAAAGATTCATTTGTTGTGCTTAATCGTCTGTTTATTTAACTCTTTAGTAATGCATATGACGACGTACAGCGAATTATGCCAGGCAATAAGTTGTGCAATCTATTGTTAATGTCCGCATTATTTGAATTGCAACCGGAAAATATTGTTTTGTATTTTATCTATTTATGTATTTGGTCGCCTACCATACAAGCTAACAACTCAAAATGTACCCTACTACAAGTAAAACACACTCATCCTTTTAACTGTAACTTAATGTGGCCTATAGGTTTGTGAATGAATGCATTTATTCAGCCATAGATCCTTGATATTCCATGGCTCAGTTTTAGCGACGAATGGTTTAACTTTCATCTTGTAGCTGTCGGACAGTGGTGCGATGTTGCAAGCAGTAAAAGAGATTTTGACCTATCATAGAATTACCCCAAAGACAGCAGTGACTGGCACCTTGCCTCCTATCCAAACTATAGTTTTATACCGCGCTAAGAGGAGGCATGGGACTCAAAGTCCATGGCGATGGCGAGTATGAATAGCAAGATCCGCCCGCCTTAAGAAAAGTCGTCCACGATTATAGCATAGGCTTTTCAGGACCGCTGTTGTCATCATTTGTGTTTGGTCTGTTTCTTCTCAAACGCTGAGCTCTCATCCTGTCTTCAATCATTTCTTCCACCATTCTCATTCCCTTCCTGATGTTCCCCTCCACACAACACGGTCCATGACATTTTGCGCCCATGAGCCCACATCAATAACTGTATCATTCATGTCCCGCTTGAACACATCTTTAAGTTGTAGCAGAGGTCGGCTTCAACATCTTCTACCCGTCTAGAGGATGTCCTTAGGGACTCTGCCATCCTCCACTCTCCAGGTGTGACCCAGCCACCTGAGCCTGTGTAGACTGAGCATTGAGAAACCTCTAAAGAAAGTAGTAGGATACCTACATATATCCACTTGTGCAAACCACTATCACGGAGACGAGACAAAGAAAGAGCATGTTCAGCAAACATTTGCTCATGTTGTATAAGGTTAATAACACGATCGTGTCATTGGTATCAGGGATAAATGTCCCCTCCTAATGAAAATCAAGCTCCCTTTCTTACTAAATCAGTGCAAGTGGTTGTGGTAAAGAAAGTTAAATTTTTAAGTCGAAATTTGTAATTATTTCTAAATTCAGCCGTTTATTTTCGAAAAATATGTTTTCAATAATTGAAGAAAACGATCAAGGCATTAAAGACGCACTTTATGAGATAACCCCTGTACAAAGAAAGGGAAATAGATTAGTGGTTACAACAATGAATTATGCATGCAGCAATCTATATTAATAAACTCCTCTGGCTACAACGACCTGCACAGACAGTAGTGACCGTTTTGTGTTGCTGTTGTTGTGATGGTGGTGCCAAGCTCAATTAACAACAATATTTCGACAGGCAATGACTTTCCTATACTTCGTAGAGAATGATGTGATTGTCACGGGAGAGGGGTTGTGTTGGGAGGGGGGGAGGGTTAATGCAAGACACTGTTAACTGACATAGCTTAAAATATTATTTTAAAGTTCTAATTTCTCAACTATTTTTATTTTAACAATGTCGCCACGTGATAATTATTAGCTCATTCTGAGAGGGAGATATGACTGGGGAAGGGGGGGGGGGGGTGTTATGACAGACACTGTTAGCTCAGAGAGCTTATAACTTTATTTTACAGTTCTCATTTCTTACATGTTTATATTTTAATACTGCTTCCTCAGCTATTCTCATATTTTTTTTTTTTTGGGGGGGGGGGGGGGGGGGGGGGGCTACCAGTTTGTTGGTCAGTTAGAGGTATTGCTTTAGCCTCGATAAACATATAATCTTTCTCTCTCTCTCTCTCTCTCTCTCTCTCTCTCTCTCTCTCTCTCTCTCTCTCTCTCTCTCTCTCTCTCTCTCTCTCTCTCTAACAGTGCACTTTATTCGACCACTACTATCGACATTCACTGATGTGTTGCGTGTTCTAGAGTTGGCATATCAGACTATTTCTGTAGCTATACAATGACTGATATTAACCATATTAGACAGGTGCGCTTTCTATTTTCGTTCTTTTCCAATTTACCATTCTGGGCCACAGCAACGCGTGGAGGGTACAGCTAGTATATAATAAACGACATGCGCTCCAGCAACGCGTGGTCTTTTACAGCACGCAGTAAATTCCATGCAAAAATTAGAATCGGCAGGCGCCATTTAACTGTATGACCCACACGGCCAGTTGTAGATCTGCAGCTGGCTGCGATGACCATAAGTGTCGTCTGGTTTAAAATTAGATATGACTCTAACAACATATTTCCCATACGGCAATGACGTTAAAGGGTGTTGTGCTGCATTGCACTCTACTAAGGAACTAAGTGCAAACTGTACAGAGTTTGCTTCACTAAAGGATTCACTTACCTCATTTATGTCATTATTACTGTAGTAGGCACCTGATGAGATACAACGAAATATCATCATCATCACATCAGTTCTCGTTATGCCTAGTGGCACATGAGGCTTCAAAGAGGACTTTCCATGCTTTCCTGTCCTGTGCAATCTTCAGTGCAGTTTTCCATGTCAAAGATGCCGCACTCAGGTCACTTTCCATCGTTCGTCTCCATGTTGTTTTTGGGCGCCCCTGTTTTCTCTTTCCCTCTGGTGTCCATGTGAGAGCTGTTTTGGCAGGTATATCAGAAGTTATTCTCATAACGTGGCCAAGCCATTTCCATCTTCTCTTGGTAATCATACTGTCTAAAGTTTCTTGGTTTGTGGCTTGAAGTAATTTGGTGTTTGAGATTGTATCTGGCCAGACAATTTTGCCAATTCTACGTAGACATATGTGGTGGAAGGTGGACAGCTTGTGTGCATCATTTGTGGTCATTCTCCAGCATTACGCTCCATAAAGAAGAACTGGCAAAATGATGCTCTTGTAGAGTCGGAGTTTCGTTCCTCTGCAGTAATTGTTGGATTTCCAGATTTGATTCATCCTTCCAAAAGCAGCTCTAGCTTTGTTCAGACGTGACTGTATGTCTTCCTCTGTCCCTCCCAATAGGGACACCACACTGCCAAGATATGTGAAATGTTCTACATTTTCAAGTGATTGGTTACTTATGGTCACTGGTTGTTGGTTTGGACTGTTTGTCATGATCTTAGTTTTCTTTGTATTTATTCTCAGTCCCACCATTTTTGCTGTTCTGTGTAGTCTGTTACTGTTCTCTTGTATATGTTCATGTTTATGTGATAGGAGTGCTATATCATCTGCAAAATCAAGGTCCTCAAGCATGGTGAATGGACTCCATCGTATGCCTCTTAATGTCCTGTCTACTATGTTCTTTAGTATCCAATCAATCACAAGGTTGAAGAGGAGAGATGACATAACACATTCCTGTCTTACACCCGTCTTTACTGGGAAAGATGTATTGTAATTTTTTATACTGCAGGAAAAGTCTTTATAGAAAAGAGCAATTATGTTGGCTATTTTTTCTGGAATTCCATAATGTCGTAAAATTTTCCACAGACCGTCTCTATGGACGCTGTCGAAAGCTTTCTCAAAGTCCACAAAATTAATATATATACTTCTCAAGCATTCGTTGCATTGTTCTAAAATGTTACATATGGCGAAGATGTGCTCAGTTGTTCCTCTGCCCTTTCTTAATCCTGCTTGTTCCACTCGTAGGCATTTGTCTACTCCTTTTTCAAGACGCATTATGATGATTTTACAAAATATTTTGCTTGGTACTGAGAGTAGAGTAATTCCCCTCCAATTATTTCAGTCTGATAAGTCTCATTTTTTGGGGATTTTGACTATTTTTCCTTCAGTCCAGTCATCAGGCAACACTTCTTTTTCCCAAACATCATTGAACAATGGTTCTAGAATGCTAGCAGTTGTGTTGGGATCTACTTTGAGAAGTTCTGCTGGCAGTTCGTCTTTGCCTGGTGCTTTGTTGTTCTTTAAAGTGTGGATAGCTTTAAGGATTTCTTGTTTGCTTGGTGGTTCAGTAATAATGTCAATGTCCTGAGAGGCTGGTTGAATATCTGGGGGATTTTCAGGATCAGGTCTGTTCAAGAGGTCGGAGAAGTGTTTAGTCCACTGCATGTCTTGTTTTTGTTCTGTGGTGAGCAGTCTGCCTTGGTTATCTCTGATGGGTATGCTGTGATAATTGTTTCTGTTTCCTCAAATTTGCTGGGTAATTTTGTGAAGGGTTTGTAGATCATGTGCTTTAGCAGCATTTTCTGCTGTTTCTGCAAGATTTTCTATAAATCTTCTCTTGTCAGCTCTGGCACTTTTCTTGGTCATTTTATTTAGTTCGCTATATTCTAACATTAGTTTGTCTTTCTGACGTTCTGATTTAGTGTGATTTATGAGGCTCTTTATTCTTTTTCGCTTGGCAATATAGTCCATGGTTTGACTATTTATCCATTCATTGTGGTGTTGTTTCCTGGTTCCTAATATGTTATTGCTAGTTGATTTGTATGTTTCTTTGATCTGTTTCCATCTGTCTTGAATGCTGATTGTAGTTGGAGTTTCTGGGTCACTTGATAGGGTTTGAAATCTATTCTTGAGTTCTACTATAAATTTAGTGGTAATGTCTTTTTCTCTTAAAAGGTTAACATTGTAACGTGCTGTCTGTGTCTTAACTTGCGTGTAAACTTTTTTGAGTTTAAGTCGTAGTAGAGCGACTACAAGGTGATGATCGCTTCCTACATCTGCTCCCCTTTTGACACGCTCATCGAGTAGGGACCCACGCCATTTTCTGTTTACCATGAAATGGTCGATCTGGTTTACATCTCTTCTGTTTGGGGATATCCATGTAAGCTTGTGTATATTCTTGTGAGGAAATAGTGTTCCTCCTATAACAAGTCTATTCGCCGTACAGAAGTCGCTCAGTCTTTCCCCGTTGTCATTAATTGTACCACATCCTTGATTTCCCATCGATAGTTCTCTATTCAAGTTGTTGTTACCAACTTTTGCATTGAGATCTCCAATAATGCATAGAATATCATGGGACAACGAAATATGCCAGGCAATAAACTGTGCAGTCTATTGTTATTTCATCATTATTCAAGTTCTCGCATAATTTTTCAGTAGACATATTTACGTGCTTCTCGATAGTGTTATTTTTTTTTTAATGAAGTTTCTAGTAAGCACATTTGTCTTTGTATCAAGACATTTATCCTATCTGTGAGATTTTCAGCACCGGATTTCCGTACTGGACGAAACATCTATATTTTCTATGATGCTACTTTTTATTTCAGCGTTTGGGGCATATAGACTGTGAATACAGTTTCACAATCCTGTAATAAAGGGTTCGGAGTCCACTGAAGACGATTTGGTAACAAATCAGACTGCGTGGATTTTTATCATGGCATGGAGCGTCGCAGGTCGACCCCGCCTAGGATGTATGTCCTAGAAAAGTAAAGACGGCCGGCGTAATGCTGACCACATTACCCACCTAGTGCCGATTGGTCTGTAAACATATGGCTGATCTTCCAATATGCCCATTACGCCTAAAGGCGCGAAAAGGGATCTTTACTTTTTATTCAAACCCGTAAAAACAATTATCATACAGAATGCAAATCTGGAGGGGTGACACTTTGAAGAAAACCGACATATTACAAAATTTTCAAAAATTATGCAGCTAACGTTTTTTTTCCCTATCTAAGTGCTAGTCGCAAAGATGTCCGACAGAATCAAATGTTCTTATACCAAGAAAATGCTTTGCCACATTTCATTGTCTCCAAATCTGCTACATTCAATGTTATGTGTGTGTGTATGTGTGTGTATGGATATGTGTGTGTATCGATTTGTGTGTGTGAGAAAGACAGAGAGAGAGAGAGCGAGCGAGACAGACAGACAGACAGACAGACAGACAGACAGACAGACCAACCGACCGACCGACCGACTGACCGACTGAACGACCGACCGACCGACCGACCGACCGACCGACCGACCGACCGACCGACCGACCGACCGACCGACAGACAGACAGACAGGCAGGCAGGCAGGCAGGCAGTCAGAAAGACAGACAGACAGACAGACAGACTGACAGACAGACAGACAGACAGACAGACAGACAGACAGACAGACAGACAGACAGACAGACAGACATAGCGAGAGGGACAGACAGACAGAAGCTTGTGGGTGTAAATATTTGTATTTATTTGAATACAAACGTACATGATACTAGTCTGCATGATGAAGCTGGGCTGCAATAGCTCTCCACTACTCTCTGTCTCTCGTCTTCTGTGTTCATTATTTCGACTGTTGTTTGTCCATTTTTATTTTTTTCTATTTCACCTGTCTCCTTTTTATTTCTCATATTTACACTCTTTTCATCCCTAGACTCTCCGGGACCGTAGTATTTGATTGTTTTTGTTTACATGAAAAACTACTTCTTTTCCCCCTGTTCATTCACATCTACAGAGA